>JAOPHQ010005515.1:52500-56354 GCA_030340625.1 Merluccius polli | reverse complement strand
GCTCTGACTAATCAGGTCTTTCTTTTGGGGTCGTCCTGCCATGATTAGGGGAGACACTAAGACCCCTGTGACTCCACCCACCCCCCCCCCACCCCCACAACACCAACACACCCCTTCACCCACCCACCCCCCTACCTTCCCTGCCTCTCCCCCCACACCCCATGCACCTGCTGTGGCTTTGTCGAAGAAGAAGAAGAAGAAGAAGAAGAAGAAGAAGAAGAAGAAGAAGAAGAAGAAGAAGAAGTCTTCTTCGAGACTGACACCGGTCTCACACAATCTTTCGTGTTTGACAGACCCTGTGGATACCTGCCGCTCTGCCCGGGTTAGGCCGACCACATCTGATTGGGGTCATAATAGTCCTATGGATGAGTCATCATATTTACATTCTATATAAAATCAAAGTGCTGACTCTGAGTAACAGCATCAAATTAGCACTGGGTACTTTTTTTTAATTAGTTACTGCGTAAAAGAAATATGATTATGGGCACTAGCATATTATTAGCCCATTATTTATCTCTGGCTTCTATTTAAAATGTGGTTAGGGTTACTAGTCTGTTATTATCTTTTATTTTGTGGTCAATCTGGTATGGCTGTGCCAGAATGCTCTATAGCAACCTGAAACCCAGCTGTACAAACTTTCTTCAGCATTAGGCAGCAGTTTACAATAAAATACTAAAATGTATTAAATAGGTATACACATACATTTCTGAAATTAGGATTCAGTTCAAAATAGGGTCTGGGTCAAACGTACTGAAGTTAATAAAGTTAGTGACTGAATTGGTGTCCCGTAGCAACCCATAAATATTGATTGAAATGTTTCAACTAAATCAACGTAGTTCAACATTGAGTCTACTGTCTACTGAGTCTACTGATCTTGTCAACAGCTGACGACACAGGTAGCCAAAGCGCACATCCCTTGAGTCACAACAGTTTAAATCCTACTGCCCACAAGTACAAAATATCCACCGGCTATCTATGAGGAATGCAGGGACGCACTTACATGGACATAGGGTGGGAAGGGGCACGTTTCATTGTTCTGTTGTTATGGGTTAAGTTATGGGGTGTGTGTGTGGGGGGGGGGGTTGCAGCAGAGAGTGGATGAAAGTTGACCACCACCCACTCTCCACCCCCTTCATCGGTCTATACACTCTCATCCTTTTCTTCTGTTGAAGAGATTTATTTCCTTTGTTGTCCAACCCTCTTAAAGGACGCTGATGTTCACTCACCAGTCAGTGTTCTGCGTTCCTACATACAGATAAACACTACCGGTTATCTATTACAGATTTCATGTTTACAGTGGGAGAGAGTAACAGACGACTCAAAACACCATTATTGATTAAATGGGCAAACACACAAAAGCACACACACTCACACACACTCTCTCTCTCTCTCTCTCTCTCTCTCTCTCTCTCTCTCTCTCTCTCAGCGTTAGATCTCTAACCTTTCAGTGGTAACGGTGATCCTAGAGTAACCCTTTCACTTCCAGGGTCACTCACCTCTAGCCTGCTGAGGTCACGCTGTTGGTTAGCCAACAATCAGACGAGAGAGAGAGAGAGAGAGAGAGAGAGAGAGAGAGAGAGTGAGACCTAGCTTTCACACTCTCCGCATTTGCTGGCTGTGACTTCTGCTTTTGCGGGTGACATAAGCCACAGTTATGTAGATTTTATTTTCATTTTTTAGTTTTGCCCTCCAGCAACTCAAGCTGGGGAAGATGGTTCTGTCGCATACATTGCTGCATGCAGAGAAGAGGGTTATATCTCCACAGTCAAGGGAGCCAACTTAACGATTAATCTGTCAGTCTTCTTGTGTGTGCGTGTGTGTATGTATGTGTGTGTGTGTGTGTGTGTGGGGGGGGCTTGTCCCTTAAAAACTAGCATGAATAGTTTTGGCATAACCACCGCCACTTCCCTTATCGTAGGCGATTATCATTGGAAAGTAGGAATGGGGCCTAGTAGCGAGAAGGCAGCGGTCTATGTTGTTCCAGACCATAACCACAACCCTCGGTGTGAAAACAACAACAACACCAGCTCAGCCCCAGCTTCTCTGGCACCGGACCATCTTCTTGGCTATCCCCTTTTATACTCTCTCTCTCTCTCTCTCTCTATCTGTCTCTCTCTCTCTCTCTCTCTGTCTCTGTCTCTCTCTCTCTCTCTCTCTCTCTCTCTCTCTCTCTCTCTCTCTCTCTCTCTCTCTCTCTTGTCAGGCTTCCCTTCCCTGCCCTAGCTCTCATGGGATTTAGTCAGCACACACACACACACGTGCACACACACACACACCCACATGCACGCACAAACACACACACACACACACACACACACACACATGCACGGACAAACACACACACACATGCACACGCACACAAACACACACAGCACAACACACAATCAGACACACATATAGACACACGCACATGTCTATACATGCAAAAAAAAAAAAAACAGCTGGATTTAATTTTGGTTTATTTCTCTTCTGCATTTCTGGGGGCTGTGAACCGCATCACCTCTCGCCATCACCACGACTCGACCACTGGGGTTTAACGCCAGTGTTTCCGTAGCTGCGCAAACGCATACCAGTTATGCCCACACAGCAAACACACACACACGTGCCTGTAAAACCCTCACTGAGTGCCACTGCACCACACTATTTATCATATTCAATCAGATAGCATCACCATCACTAGTTAGCCATGGCGTTGCGCCAGGGATCAGCTGTCGTCCCTCATTGCGAGAACCAACCCAAAATATAATTGAACCCAACAGCACGCATTACGCGGTTGTCAAAAAGTTGAGCATTGTCCATGAGTACAGTACAGTGTACCTAAACTGGGTCACTACCAAAACCCCCAGGAGATGCTGCTGCCACCAGGCAAGCACCGCCAGGCTTCTTCCCGGACACTATTAGTCACTGCATTCCTGCTAGGAGTGAATATGTATACCGGCCGCAGTGAAACAAGATCAACTTCTCCTGGGCCTCACTGGTAGGAAGGTCTAGTCTGCCCTGCCCTGTCTCTGGACTCTCTGGTCTCTCTGGTCTCTGGTCTCTGATCTCTGATCTCTGATCGCTGATCTCTGATCTCTGGTCTCTGGTCTCTCTGGTCTCTGGTCTCTGGACTCTCTGGTCTCTCTGGTCTCTGGTCTCTGATCTCTGATCGCTGATCTCTGATCTCTGGTCTCTGGTATCTGGTCTCTGGTCTCTGGCCTTGGGTCTCTGGTCTCTCTGGTCTGTGATCTCTCTGGTCTCTGGTCTGTCCGATTTCTGGTCTCTGGTTTCTGGTCTCTCTGGTCTCTGTCTCTGGTTTTGCTGGTCTCTCTAGTCTCTTGTCTCTCTTCTCTCTGGTCTCTACTCCCTGGTCTCTGGTATCTGTGTTCTCTGGTCTCTCTGGTCTCTCTGGTGTCTGGTCTCTACTCCCTGGTCTCTCTGGTCTCTACTCACTGGTCTCTCTATTCTCTCTGTTATCGCTGCTCTCTGGTCTGTGATCTCTCTGGTCTCTGGTCTCTCTGGTTTCTGGTCTCTGGTCTTTGGTCTCTCTGGTCTCTGGTCTCTGGTTTCTGGTCTCTGGTCTCTGGTCACTGCTCTCTGGTCTCTGGTCTCTGGTCTCAAGTCTCTGATCTTTCTGGTGTCTCTGGTTTCTGCTCTCTCTGGTCTCTATGGTCTCACTGGTCTCTGGCCTCTGGTCTCTGCTCTCTCTAGTCTCTCTTTCTTTCTGGTCTGTTCTCTGTCTCTCTCTGGTCACTACACCCTGGTGTCTTGTCTTTCTACTCCCTGGATTCTGTTCAGACCAGAACCCCCTGTGGTTTACACTATTTTATTTGTATTTTATTCTGAAGGGAACTCATGGTAAGGTAAACATTGTT
>JAOPHQ010005515.1:37500-50000 GCA_030340625.1 Merluccius polli | reverse complement strand
GATTCTCGCTGAAGATCAGTCTGGCCTCACTCCCGTTGAAACCAACTGTACAAAAAACTCCAGCCAATCAGATTAAATAACTAAGTTACCCTCTTTCCCGCTTCGCTCTTGCCGAATCTGGTTGGAAGTGAAGCAAATCATCTCCTGAGAAAAGCCATCTGTGCAATTTCTGTTCTTTTAACATCATTATTCGGTCTACTTCCGATAAAACAGTTTTGATTGCTCCGTCGATTGTTACACTTTCGTCGGCGCTGCCATTGTTTTTTCCATTCTGCAGCCTGCACCGCTGCACTCCTTGCTTCATTATCAACTAAACCCACCCCTCCAGGGCTGATTGGTCAGTCCATTTCTTGGGTTTTGATTCAATGGGAGCGGGGCCAGACTGACCTTCAGCGAGAAACTGATATGTGAACGCAGAGATCAGGAACACTCCGTTGGAGGATTTCTGCAGGTCACCTGTTGTGGTCTGTATGGTACATAACATAACACGTTAATCAACCACATTGTGTGCAAAAAGAGCCCCTCAAAAACGAAAAGGCTACTACATGCCAGGAATCTGAAAAAACACCTAAATATCATGAAAACATTCATTTCAGCTTGGCTGAGGTTGAGGTTGCTGAGGAGAAAAGGGGGAGATGTGTTTTAAAATAAATATAGTGTATGTATGAAGGCAATGTTTATCCATTGTGCAACAGGCTCAGTAGTAATGTTGAACATTGGTTTTCGTTGTCATCTCTAGCAGTGTCGGAACATGACCAGGGACAGCTTTCATATACACCTTGCATGAGTATTTGAGTAATTCAGCCGTACTGGTACATCTTTAAAGCTCACCTTCTCATGTTGTTGACTTAAAAGATGTGCATGCATGCTGAAAACCTATATGTGTTGTCTGTAAAACGCATATGTGTTGTCTGGCTCCTCTTTGACCAAAGACATGTGTGAACAAGATTACATAACGTGCTGACTTCCACTCCAGCTCCTTTTCACAAGTCACACACCACCTTCTCACCCATCTCACACATACACATACGCACACACACTCGCACGCACACACGGACACAGGCACACACACAGACACACACTTGCACGCACGCACACACAGACACACACACACACACACACACACACTCACACGCACACACAGACACAGGCACACACACAGACACACACTTGCACGCATGCACACACGCACACACACACACACTCGCACGCACACACAGACACAGGCACGCACACACACACACACTTGCACGCACGCACACAGGCACACACACACACACACACACACACAAAAAACACCCTTAAATCGGCTGTTTGCCACAGCCCTGCGGCAAAAAAGTGCCCTCCTGTGAGCTCTACTCTTAACAGTAATATCCAGAACTTCCAATACTCTGAGCAACCATTAACACATTGCCCTGTAGCCCATGTCTGTCACTGTGTTGACCCGCACCCAATATACTCATGATTAATCACCCCACGGGTAACCACAGTGCACCCCTCTGCTTGACCCCACCCCATCACACACACTTAACCCAATACACACCATCCACTACTCTATTCTCTCTCTCTCTCTCCCTCCCTCCCTCCCTCCCTCCAGGGGTGCGTGCAAGGTCTTCTGTTGGGGGGCATAAGGAGACAATAGGATCCAGATGGGTGATCGATGGTGGAGGAGGGATGCTCATATGTTGAAAGAGCTATTGCGGTTTTGGGTAACACAGACCCCCACCGACACGCGTACACACTGCACGCACACGCACATACACACACACACACACACACACTCTCACACACACATACACACACACACACACAGCACCTTCCCGTAATTTCGCAATGACCCGGTCTGGCTGTCCGGGACATGCATGTAGTATCAGGGAAGGTTGATTAATGGAGTTTACAGTCAGCAAGACAAAGTGAGAGCGGCCGTGTTTCCTCTCGGAAACACACGCACACGTTCACAGACACACAAACACATGCCTCACATATACACAGGCACACACACACACATATGATCCCCCTCTCTAACCTTTCCGTCCCAAACACAAATGTACAAATGCATACACACACATGTAAACACACAGGATTATAAACATCATCATTGTCCACCTCATACTGATACACCCGTCTTATCCTCTTCCACCACACACACACACAAACACACACACACACGTTTTTGGGATACAGGCTGAGTCTTCAGGCTTTACCGTAAGTCACACGGATGGGGGGGGCTGCTGTGTGTGTGTGTGTGTGTGTGTGTGTGTGTGTGTGTGTGTGTGTGTGTGTGTGTGTGTGTGTGTGTGTGTGTGTGTGTGAGTGTGCGTGTGTGTGTGAGTGTATGTATGTGTGTGTGTGTTGTAGCAACTCGGGGTGGCAGTGGAGGCTCAAGGTAAACACCAACACAGTACAGAGGGTCCAAAGCCTCAATCGGCGGTTTATTTAGGTTCAAACACGGGGAATGCTCAATATAGGGGGAAGGTGTCCGCCGTGCGGCTCACGTCCTCTCCGTCTCGTCCTCGTCGTCGTCCTGTCTTCCATCCGACTCTCCTCCCTCCTCCTGTCGGTCGGTGGTCGCCTTTTATTTCCTGGGTGCCTCCGACCCAGGTGTTCCTCATCGCGCCAATTAAGACTCTCGGGAGACCGGGATTTGTCGCCGGCTATTGGCCAGCGACGGTATATGCCGGCCTCCACTCTCCCAAATAGGGGGCGTGGCCGAGTAGGGATGTCACACACTCCCCCCCTTTGCTCATGCCCCTCCGTGCGCGGGGCCCAGCCCCCGCACGCATCCCGACGGGACAAGGCGTCGGCGTTGGTGTGGTCCCGTCCCGGCCTATGCTCCACTGTGAAGGAGTACGGCTGGAGGGACAGGAACCACCTTGTGACCCGGGCGTTCGTGTCCTTGGCGGTGGCCATCCATTTCAGCGGGGCGTGGTCCGTCACCAGGGTGAACTGGTGTCCTAGGAGGTAATATGTGAGTTTAGTGATGGCCCACTTGATGGCCAATGCCTCTTTTTCTAGGGTGCTGTAGTTTTTCTCATGGGGGAGGAGTTTCCGGCTGATGTAGGTCACCGGATGCTCCTCCCCGTCCCGGCTCTGGGATAGGACCCCTCCTAGTCCCACGTCCGATGCGTCTGTATGGAGGGTAAATGGGAGGTTAAAATCGGGCGTTGCGAGTAACGGCTCATCACATAGGGCCCCCCGTAAGACCTCGAAAGCCCCGCTCGCTGCCTCCGTCCAACCTACCCTATCCGGGAGGGCCTTCCGGGTGAGATCGTTCAAGGGGCTGGCTAGCGTGGCATACCCTGGGATAAACCGTTGGTAATATCCCACCAGCCCCAAGAACGACCTCACCTGTTTTTTGGTCTGCGGTTGAGGCCACTCCCGGATAGCGGCCACTTTGTCCTCCTGGGGCTGCACGTTCCCCCTCCCCACCCGGTACCCCAGATATGCCGTCTCGGTCCTCCCCAACCTGCATTTCGCCGGGTTGGCGGTGAGTCCAGCTGCTCGTAAACCGTTGAGCACTGCTCTTAGATGCCCTATATGGTCGTCCCAGCTGTCGCTGTGGACTATAATGTCATCTATGTAGGCTGCTGCGTAGCCGCAGTGCGGCCTTAGGACCCGGTCCATCATCCTCTGGAAAGTAGCGGGGGCCCCGTGGACACCGAAGGGCAGGACGGTGTACTGAAACAGGCCCCCCGGTGTCGCAAAGGCCGTCTTCTCCCGGGAGGACGGGGTCAGGGGGACCTGCCAGTACCCCTTGGTCAGGTCTAGCGTGGACAGGTACCGAGCCGGTCCCAGCCGCTCGATCAGTTCGTCCACTCTAGGCATGGGGTAAGAGTCAAAGTCAGACACAGCATTTAGACGGCGAAAGTCATTACAGAACCGGAGTGTCCCGTCCGGTTTGGGTACCAGCACGACCGGGCTGGCCCATGCGCTCCGCGACTCCTCAATCACCCCGAGGTTTAACATACGCTCTACTTCTGACCGTATTGCGTGACGTCGGGACTCGGGTACTCGGTACGGCGGGATTCGGACCGTCACCCCCGGCGGAGTCCGAATCTCGTGGGCTATCACCGAGGTCCGTCCCGGGGTGTCCGAGAACACGTCCTGGTTCTGGAGCACCAGCTCGTTCACCTCCTGTCTCTGGGCGGGGCTAAGGTCGGTCCCCATCGGTACGTTAGGGAGCGGGGGTCGGGCCATCAAGGCCATCGGCGGTGGCACTGGAGGGTCGCCGCTACCCCTCCATTGTTTTAATATGTTTACGTGGTACAGCTGGGTAGGCTTGCGCCTCCCCGGCTGTCTCACCCGGTAATTTACCGGACCTACGGCCTCCACCACCTCATACGGGCCCTGCCACTTGGCTAGGAATTTGCACTCGCTTGTCGGTACTAGCACTAGGACCTGGTCGCCCGGTTGAAAAGTCCGTACCCGCGCCCCCTTATTATAAGACCGCGCTTGGGTCTGTTGCGCGCGGGTTAGGTGGTCCCGGACTATGGGCCACACTTTCGCCATTCTGTCCCGGATTAGCTCCACATGTTCGATCGTGGTCCTGTGGGGGGACGGATGACTCTCCCACGCCTCTTTGGCCAGGTCCAAGATTCCACGGGGCCTCCTCCCATAAAGGAGTTCAAACGGCGAGAACCCCGTGGAAGCTTGGGGCACCTCGCGAATGGCAAAGAGGACGTGGGGGAGGAGCTGGTCCCAATTTTTCCCGTCCTCCGTGATGCATTTTTTTAGCATCTGTTTTATTGTTTTATTGAACCGTTCGACGAGCCCGTCCGTCTGCGGGTGGTAGACTGAGGTCCTAAGCTGCACAACCTGGAGGATTTTTAATAGTTCTTTTATTACCCGCGACATAAAACAGGACCCTTGGTCCGTGAGGATCTCCTTCGGGAGCCCCACTCGGCTGAACAGCAGCGTCAGTTCTCGGGCTACCGCCTTGCTGGTCGCCGCGCGCAGGGGAAGGGCCTCAGGATATCGGGTCGCGTAGTCAAGGATCACTAGCAGGTAACGATGTCCCCGACTAGTCTTGGGCAGGGGCCCCACAATGTCTAATGCGATGCGCTCGAATGGAGTCTCTATGATTGGCATCGGTATCAGCGGGCTTCGCTCCCCTCCCCGTGGCGCTACGCGTTGGCACTCGGCGCACTCCTGGCAGTACCGCTCTACATCCCTCCGAACCCCCGGCCAATAAAACCGGGCCACGACTCTCTCTCGGGTTTTGTCCATGCCCAGATGTGCCCCGAGCAAGTGAGTGTGGGCCATGAACAAAACCTTACTTACGTACGGACGCGGGACGACTAACTGCCGTACCGTCTCCCCCCCCCCGCTCGTCGACCCTATATAACAGCCCTCGCTGGGTGCAAAAGTGGGGGTAGGTCACGGGGCCCACCGAGTCCCTCACCTGCCCGTCGTGGGCAACCACCTGTCCCCACGCATGTCGCAGGGCGTCGTCCCGGTGCTGGGCCGTGGCGAACTGGCCCGGCCGGGCCGAGTTCTCCCCCCCAGCCTGGGCGAAGTCCGACAGCTCGGTTAGGGGGGAGCTCTCGGGCTCAGCGGGGCCGTTCCCCCTCTCGGAGGCGGTGACGGTGTCGGACTCGGGCCTGGGTCCGTCTCCCTGTCGTACCGGATCCCCGGTGGACCGGGCCGGGCTTCCCGGCGCTGATGGCCCCTCTCCTCCGGAGTCGGGCTCGTCCCCCGACTCGGTGGGTCTGGCGGATGCTCGGCGGGTCGCTCCCAGGGCTGGTTCGGGTCCGGCGGTGGTCCCTCGGGTCGTTGGTCGCCGTGCCTCTCTCTGCTCCGGTCGTCCGCCTGGCCGCCGCCGCTCTCGTCCTCCTCGGTCCCCCTTCGTTGGGCTCCAGAACCGAGCGAAGATGGGGCAGTCCCGGCCGATTAGGAACGGTACCGGGAGGGTCGGTACTATTCCGGCCCGTGCCACATATACCCCTTGTGGCGTGCGCACCACCACGTGGCAGGTCTCGTAGGACCGAGTGTCCCCGTGTACACAGGAAACCTGCATCGGGGTTCCCGGTCTCCCCCCGGCTATGTCGGCCCTCACCAGGGTCACGGCACTCCCTGTGTCCAACAGGGCATGAGTGTCCACGTGCATCACCTTGATGGGGACGGTGGGGGAGTCCTTGGCCCCTTGGGCCCAACAGGTGGCCAGCATACAGGCGGGGTGGTCTGCCGGCCTATGTACCCGCCGAGGGCATGGGGACGTCCTGCCGGTCCGGACAGTCACGGGCTAGGTGTCCCCGTTGTCCGCAGTGGTAGCAGGACCTGCGTTCGGGTTCCCCTCGGTCTCGGGGCGTGGGGAACGGTCCGGTCCTCGGCAGCGGGGTCGGCGTCCCTCTCCGGATGGGCCGTGGAGTGGGTCTCGGGTCCGCCGCCAGCCGTCGCGCCACCTGCCAGTTCTCCAGCTGGCGGACGAGGTCGTCCACGGTCTCGGGGTACTGGTGGGCCAGGATCCTCCGGGCGTCGGGGGGCAGCTGCCTCACGGTGTTGTCCACCACGACCCGGTCCACGGGGCTGGGTCCCTCTCCCTCGGCCAACCATCTCCGGGCTAGCCGACACTGACGGGCTATCTGGGTCCGGACGGGTTCTTGGACGTCGAACGTCCATTCCCGGAACTTGAGGGCCTTTACCGCCAGGCTATGGCCATAGTACGCCAATATGGTGGCTTTGAGGGCGGGATATCGTCCCGCGTCCCCGGGGCTGAGGTCCTGGCTCGCTTGCTGGGCGGGTCCCGTCAAGAACGGTGTCACTATATAGGCCCACTGGGCCTCGGGCCACCTCTCCTGGGTCGCCACCCGCTCAAAAGTCTCGAGGTATGCCTCTACCTCATCGTCGGGACCCAGCTTAGTGAGCCGACTCGTGGGGGCGGTGGTTGGTGGGGCCTGTGTGGCCTGCTGGGTCAGGCGGAGTACCGTCTCGGTCAGCAGGTCCATACGGTGGTCCGACTCCCTGGGGCCTGCGGTCGCTCCGGGGTTCTGCATCGTCCTCCACTGGTGGTCCCCTCCTTCCACGGTGGACCCGTAGGAAAAAATCCCCCGAAGAAACCCGGGGTCGGGTGCTACCCTGAGCCGTGCGTGGACCGAGTTGTCCGCATCCTCCACCATATGTAGCAACTCGGGGTGGCAGTGGAGGCTCAAGGTAAACACCAACACAGTACAGAGGGTCCAAAGCCTCAATCGGCGGTTTATTTAGGTTCAAACACGGGGAATGCTCAATATAGGGGGAAGGTGTCCGCCGTGCGGCTCACGTCCTCTCCGTCTCGTCCTCGTCGTCGTCCTGTCTTCCATCCGACTCTCCTCCCTCCTCCTGTCGGTCGGTGGTCGCCTTTTATTTCCTGGGTGCCTCCGACCCAGGTGTTCCTCATCGCGCCAATTAAGACTCTCGGGAGACCGGGATTTGTCGCCGGCTATTGGCCAGCGACGGTATATGCCGGCCTCCACTCTCCCAAATAGGGGGCGTGGCCGAGTAGGGATGTCACAGTGTGTGTGTGAGTGTGCGTGTGTGTGTGAGTGTATGTATGTGTGGTGTATGTGTGTGTGTGTGTGTGTGTGTGTGCGTGTGTGTGTGTGCGTGTGTGTGTGTGTGTGTGTGTGTGTGCGTGTGTGTGCATGTGTGTGTGTGTGTGTGTGTGTGTGGAAGATTGTCATATAAGAACGAAACAAAACAGCATCTGGAACATATCATGCATGGACACCCAGTGCTGCTGACATTAACTGTGAACAATGTCTCACACACGCATATCGAAACCAACAACCAGACGTGTGCATGCACACACAAACACATACACACACATACACACACACATACACACACACACATGCACACAAGAATAGATCAGACATTGACAATGGCACACTCACATACACACACACATACTGTACAAGCACACGCAAATGTATAGGAAGAGGACAAGACAGTAACATGGAACCAAGAGACCTTCCATCATAACCAGTCCAACCCTCCTCTCTCATAGCGGTCCACTTTACTCCCCTGGGATCCGGGGCCAGAGAATACCTGAGGACCACCCCCTCTTTCCCTCCATCCACCAGATCATGTCGCTCTGCCCACTCCAGCCAACCTCATGCACTCTGCTCCATTCATTTGTATTGGACACCAAATCTCCAGGATGTTCAAACTCCCGTCATACGTCTGCATTGGGGTAGGATGAGATAGTGTGTTTATCTGTTCCTGAAGGCCATCTTCGCTTCACCACCACAACAACAACAACAACTTGGCTCAGATGCTAATGCCACAGCTGTGTCTCTGGGCTGTCCGGCTGCTGTTTGCAGTGTGCCGCGTCTGCCAAGCAGATGTTGTTTCTGGGGAGACGTGTCTGGGTGGCCTGTGCTGTGGCGGTCTTGCTTATCTCCGCTGATGTTGTCCGTTCTTCTGGAACCGACTGAAGATATCATTTTCTGCAAGAGCCACCTGTTTGATGCCCCTACCCCTAACACAATCACACACACACACACACTCTCACACACACACATACACACACACACACACACACACGCACGCACGCACGCACACGCATGCACATACACACACACACACACGCGCATATAATCATATCACATATACATATACTTTCAGTTCTTACCAGTGGGAATTAAACCACCCTGGTGTCTTTAATGCTGTGCTCTACCAATGGAGCTCCACAGCACACAGGTGCTATACCTCGGTTCACCCCCCCCCCCCCCCCCCCCCCCTTCATTTTATTGTTTTTCACTGCTTCTCTGCATGTTTTTCGCATTTTCCTGTCATCACTTTGTGTGAGAACAGGAGCTTGGACACAGTGCTAATCACCGTACTTGTTAGGCACGCTTGGTTCTCAAGCATTTAGGGATTCGCTTCTCAATGAAAATCAAAAATAAACACAACAACAACAACACACACATGCGGCCTCAATATGACCTGAGTACACTGTAGGCTGAAAGCAAACCAGGGCAGACGTATTGTTTCAAGTTCAGAGCTGGGGATTAGGATGACGAGGGCCGCTATTAATAGTACACTGACAGGAGCGAGAGAGAGAGAGAGAGAGAGAGAGAGAGAGAGAGGGAGAGAGAGAGAGGAAGAGCACATTGTTAATACTGAGGGAGAGTGAGCAATATTTTACCGACACTGTTTACCACACAGCGATTTCTGAAGTCATCTCATCCTACTTTTGTCTTTTCTTTAACCCACACACACACACACACTCACACACACACACATTAAAAGTCCCCTATTTTACCACTAGGTGTGATGTTGATTAGCCTTTACAAGCCATTTCAAAATCTAGGGTAGATAATAATAACTATTATTATTATAAAGTTTATTTATATAGCACTTTTTGTAACAAGGTTACAAAGTGCTTCACAGAAGAAAAAAAGCCAAAAAACTGTAAAATGGCAGGAGTGGAATGATAAAACCTGGTAACATATATTTAAGAATTCATGAATGCCTTCCTTTAAAGAATACGAAAGTTATAAGAAGGTTTGATGTAGCCTGAGTCTCAGTAGGCAGAGTGCTCCACAAACCGGAAGGCAAAGGCCCGGTCACCTTTGGTCACAAGCCAGGATCTAGGAACAACAAGCAGAGCTAATAAATCCTTTATGTAATTTGCAGCGAGGCCATTTAGTGATTGTGATATTTAAAAAATTGGGCAACGTTCTGAACCAGTTGGAGTCGGTGAAGGGAGCTCTGCCTCTGACTGATACCGGCATAAACTACATTATACAGTAGTTGTCCAGACAGGAAAATGTAAAAGCGTGAATAATTAGTGGGAGACAAGAATGATCTGATTTTGGAAATGTTCTTTAGCTGAAAGAAGAAGAAGACTGGACACCGTTCTTTACATGACCTTCAAAAAAAAGATCTGCATCAAAAATGATACCAAGATTTCTAGCAGCTTGCTTCATATTTTAAGACAAACTGAATGATTTATCATCATTCAGTTGTAAAAGGTTTTGGTACATCCAACATGTTACATCAAAGAGGCAGGCAAGGAAATGATCTAAACTGCTTGAGAAAATTGGAGAGGAACATATAGTTGTGTGTCATCCACATTAACAGTGATGGTAAACTTAGTTCTGGATGATCTGGCTAAGAGAAAGCATGTACATTGAGGATAATAGAGGGCCAAGACTGGACCCTTGAGGGACACCACAGTTAAAATCAGCAACAAAGGAGCTATAACAACTGAAAAGTTTTTATTGGATAGGTATGAACGTAGCAGTTGTAGAGCAGTTCCCTTAAGAACTTTCAAGATGTTGCAGGAGGACAGGGTGATCAATAGCGTCAAATGCTGCGCTCAAATCTAACAGCACAAAACAGAGCAGTCACCTCTATCAGCTGTTAAAAGTTAGTCATTAGAGACTTTCACAAGGGCTGTCTCTGTGCTGTGGCGAGCTCTAAAACCAGATTGAAAACTGTTAAAAATATTATAATTGTTCATAAAAGCGATTAATTGGCTTGAAATGACTTTATACAGTACCTTAGATAAAAAAGATAATTTATAAATTGGTCTGTAATTATTGAGTGATAGAGGATCCAGATTAGTTTTTTACACAAGCAGTTGAATAATTGCATGTTTGAAACGATTTGGAAAGTTGCCAGAGGTCAAAGAGCTGTTAATAATCAATAAAATAAAAGGGCCGACAGTGAGGAAAACCTCTTCTAAAGACGTAGAAATGGCTTGTAACTGCTAATCAACATCACACCTGGTGGTAAAATAGGGGTGCTTTATTGACATGAGTTATTCAATTGTATGTTTTACACAGCTGTGATATCTGTGATGAGATGAACAATACATTGCATTTGCGTGTGTGTGTGTGTGTGTGTGTGTGTGTGTGTGTGTCAGAGAGACATGTGTTTTGGCTTGTGTGCGGCCTAGGGGTGCTTGGTCTGTTTGTCTGTCAGTGTATTTTGGGGTCACACGGAGGGTCCCGGATGGAATTACCACCCTTGTTGGCAGACCCTATTCTATTGGCAACCTCTCTCCCACACACACACACACACACACACACACACACACACACACATACATACACACACACACACGCATGCGTGCATGCACACATATATACACACACACCTGCAAATATGCTTAAATGGACAGTGAGCCACTAGTGGGTGTGAACTGGTTCCCAACGATCCGACCACCACTGGCATGCTCCTGGCATTCCTGGAGCCCATCACTCCACTCTATCCCATCCTCTCAGCCCCGCCTCCGCCCTGCCTCAGGCCTGCTTCAGCCCTGCCGCAGCCCTGCCTCTGCCCTGCTTCAGCCCTGCCTCAGCCCTGCCTCTGCCCTGCTTCAGCCCTGCCTCAGCCCTGCCTCTGCCCTGCTTCAGCCCTGCCTCTGTATTGCCTCAGACTTGCCTCAGCCCTCAGCCCTGCCTCAGCCTGTCAGCTGGGGGTCTGGGGGACTGTGGGAGTTCCTATTGATGTTTTTGTCTGCTTGTCAGTGTGAGTTGCTTTGGTTCTTCTTGCCACCCAGGATGGAGACCGGTCCGAAGAATCTGCCTTAGGGTTGTATGCGAAATGTTGTTGTGTGCGTGTGTGTGTGTGGTTTGTTCCCATTCAAAGCATCCTATTTCCCTTTTGTTAACTACTCTGCCGAGCCCACCACCTCCATATCTTAAATGCACACACACACAGACATACACACACACGCATACAGGCGTGGTGTGTGTGTGGTTGTGTTGTGATATCGTTGTGGTGTCAGCGTCAAGATGTTAGATTTTATCTATGCAGTTGTGTATGTCGGACAAGTGAGTGTGTGTGTGTGTGTGTGTGTGTGTGTGTGTGTGTGTGTGTGTGTGTGTTTTGGGTCTGCGGGGCAGCTTTAGCATGACTGATTGATGTGTTGTGAGCGGTGCTGAGGGATACCCGAGACAGCAGGCGGATCAGATGGACATGATTCCATCAGTCAGGAGATACACACTCCCTCACTCACACACACACACACACACACACACACACACACACACACACTGAGGACAGGAAAGAAGGTGAGTATGCGTGTCAGGTCAGAATGTTTGTGTGAGACAGGTGAAAAATGAGGACGCTGTTTTGTAGACAGAGCGAGTGTAATTTGTACCACACACAGACACACAGACACACAAACACACACACATACACACAAAGGCAATGTATTGTTCATCTTGTCACAGACTGTGTAAAACTGTGTGTGTGTGTGTGTGTGCGCATGTGTGTGTGTGTGTGTGCGTGTGTGTGCGTGTGTATGTGTGTGCGTGTGTGTGTGTGTGCGTGTGTACGTGTGTGTGTGTGTGTGTGTGTGTGTGTGTGTGTGTGTGTGTGTGTGTGTGGAGAAGTGAGAAGATAAGTTCATCTTCTATATGTTTTGAGAAAAACTTGGAACTGGGGGGACTTTTGTGATGTGTTGCATTATGGTATAGGAATAACAATCCCCAGTTTCTGAACTGTCAGAAAGAATCAGAGAGAGAGCAGAGAGGGACAATACAGAGAGAAAGAGAGAGAGAGAG
>JAOPHQ010005515.1:32500-35000 GCA_030340625.1 Merluccius polli | reverse complement strand
TCAGGGGCCATTTCGATGAGTGAGGGCCCTCCGGACTGCAATAACACACAGCTACTCCCTATGAATCATTAGGAGATCCAGAAACACTGTCGAAAGCTTCCTGCATGTGTTTCTCTGGGTGTGTATACTCTTGCACTTGTCTGTCTGTGAGTGTGTGTGTGTGTGTGTGTGTGTGTGTGTGTGTGTGTGTGTGTGTGTGTGTGTGTGCGTGTGTGTGTGTGTTTGTTTGTGTGTGTATGTGTGTGTGTGTGTGTGTGTGTGTGTGTGTGTGTGTGTTCGTAGGTCTGTGTGTGTGTGTGTGTGTGTGTGTATACACACACATTAGTTGACAAGTGGGTTATTCATGGGAACAGTGAAAGGGGATGGATGACTCTGAACATTTGTCATGTTACAGAATAGGGGACCGGCGTTCACACACACACACACACACATTTGAGCTGAGCTGAATGAATTGAAATGAACCATCATGGTTAACGAGGACCAAGTCTATCTGGGGACCTGAGTGCCCTGAATGTGTCTGGTGCTGTAGGGTCTGGCTCTGCTCTCTATCTCCTGTCCTTTAGCCTGCTCAATGTTGTTCTCCCCCTTACACACATCTTAGGAGTACATATTACACACACACACACACACACACAAACACACATGCACACACACATGCACACACACAGATTTACGCATACTTGAACACACACACACACACACTCATTTACGCATACATGAACACACACACACACAGCACACACACGCGCAGACGCAGCTGTGTTTATTTGCATTGCTGTGTTTTATTGGACTTCCTCCGGGCCTGTGGAGATTCCCTTAATAGTTGATCTCTTCACACCTCACACCTATATGGAGCAAACACTCATCTACATAAAATAATATTAGATATTACTGCCAGAGAGGCCAGTACACACACACACACTCACACACACACACTGGCGTTGCAGGTAGAAAAATACGATTAAACACGTACAATCACAAATGAACAAATATGGGGGCATGCATGCAACCGCACAGGCCCACTAATACATCCGCACGCATGCACTTAGACTTCCAGGAATACAACGTTTCACTACTTTCAGATGGAAGCTGGAGGTAGAAACATACAACAGATCTTTTACATTCCTATTTCCATGTGTATTCTGAGTGTCTGTGTGTGTATGGGTGCATGTAGTAAGAGAGAGAGAGAGAGAGAGAGAGAGAGAGAGAGAGAGAGAGAGAGAGAGAGAGAGAAGGAAGGATCATCTACCATACACAGACATGCCATTTCCACAATGGAATATAACCTCACACCCGCCAATGTCACAGAGACACACACACACACACACGCATCAGGGTTTTACATGAGAAAATGTCCCCGAATCTCCCTCTTCGTCTGACCCGGTGCCCCCCAACAAATCCTGAATTAATTAAAGAGGGAAATCCCATTGGACTTTAGTATGCAGACACACACACACACACACACACAGATTGGGTGTCTCCTGCCCTCATGCAGTGGCAAAGGATTAGCTGAGCTTGTTCAATGACGGGAGTGTTCCCCAAGCTGACTGAGAGAGAAAGGCTGGTATCTATCTATCTATCTATCTATCTATCCATCTGTCCATCTACCCATCTATCCATCTATCTATCTATCTATCTATCTATCTATCTATCTATCTATCTATCCATCCATCTATCTATCTATCTATCTATCTATCTATCTATCAATCTGTGTGTGCCTATCTATCTGTCTGTCTAAAGGTTGGTTCATACAATTGAAACCTACCACATAACACATTGACGCTGACCCAACTGTTTAAACAAGTACATCCATCTATCAACAATGCAATAGACTCAAATGGACCAGAACTGAGCAATGGTGGGAAAAAATCCTCGGCATTCAGGAGGTGATAGATTAAAAACAGCAGAGACAAATGTAAGACGAAGACCAAAAAAACTACAAGATGAGCAAAAAGCCTGTGAGGCAAACAGATTACAGGACACAATTATAGTCAACAAATGATTATTTGATTGCACCTAAGCAGAAGTCATTTTCTTCCAGACATTCCAGTTCTTACTTCATTCCTTGCAGTTCATATGGGGTAATATGTGGTTCCTAACAGCCAATTACATGTGTAATCACGCTACATTGTGACATCGAAAAGCCTAAGTACTGTGTTTTGAAATACGGTGAGACGTGCCGTTATGCTGAATACGTTCAAATGACCTCTGAACCAGTGGAACTTTATTCCGACAACACAGCTCATAATTTCCCCCAAGTGTGTGGTTTCTCTGCTGCTTCGCAGACATGGGAAACCTCAGCTGTGTAAGCATATGTAAATGACAGCTCTTAAAGGAATACATAGATTTGGGTGTTGGTGGTGGTGCACTGAACGTCAACTCTGTAAGATCTGTTGACTAATAGCAGTGTTTGTACTTTGGATAGTCATCAAGCGGTTTTAATGATGGTGCTAACGTGAGGGATGCGAAATTAAGAAGATAGAAAATAATGGTGAAGGTG
>JAOPHQ010005515.1:0-25000 GCA_030340625.1 Merluccius polli | reverse complement strand
GTTTTATGAGATATGATCTAAAGCTGCCTTTACAGTTTTGTTTTGTTTTTTTAGTTTTTTATTATTATTATTGTGTCATGCATTAGCATGCCCAGCCCACAAGGGCTTACAAGACACCATTATAAAACCAAAAGTAGATGCTAAACAATGCTAACATTAATGATATAAACAATCCTGACATTTCATCCAGGCTTTAGTAACAAAAGAGGTTAACTTATAAACATTAAAGGTAAACAAACATTCCATCCTGGCATCATCATTACCCCAAAATATTTCAGGGTTTTGAGCAAACAGTTCATTTACAACAGGTACTCTTAGTTCATCATAGAAGGGACAGTATAAAAGAAAATGAGATTCATTCTCCACTTCTCGTAAATCACAAAGTTCACAAAGTCTCTGTTCCTCTGGGATATTTTTAAATCTGCCGACCTCAAGTGCCAGGGGAAGGATTCCCATTCTTAATTGGGCAATCAAGGATCTCTGATTTCTTGGTAAATTTGTTTTAACATATAATTATGTTTCATAATTATGCTTGATTTGGACATATGTCCGTAATTTCGGTTTTAACATTATATCATTTAACCATTTTTCATTGAACCCGACAAGTAACTTTTTTCTAATTTTGGTTATGCTGCATGATAAATTATTTCTATAGATATACTGAAAATCGGCTTCTTCAAAGACAGCATGAATCTCTGTGGCCCATGGAGAGTTCTGGACTTTACTCCAAAGGAAAACTTTCTTATTGATCCTGTCATCTGACATATTAATAAAACGATTCCACAGTCTAATCATATCACACTTTCTCCTTATTATACCAGGAATCCAGCCCATATCACCCTGAGCAGCCAAAGAGGGAACATATTTATGAATACCCAGAAAACAGCGTATAGCTCTGTTTTGTACTGCATCTGAAATCCTTCTTTCTTTAAATCCCCATACCCCAGCAGCATAATTCACAATGGGAGAAACACATGCATCATACAATTGAGAGTAAGCAGAATAACCAAGGTCTTTACATATTTTTAACTTGTTAACATCTTATCGTATCGTTTCCACTGCTTTCAATTCCTATTTGATCATGGGAGCAGCAGTAACCAATGGCAACAACTTCATTTTGGGGACCTTTCAGGGGTGGAAGACAGTTTAAAGGCGCAAGATGTATTCTCATTGGTTGAGCCAAGTTATTGTGTTTGTTATGAGCATCATTTTATATGTAGTTAAAGGCCGTGGTGCAGGTTTAATTTTTTAACGAATTTGCGTATTTGCTTGTTGGGGGGGGGGGGGGGGGAAGACTTACCCCACGTTCAATGTGTTAAACAATAATGTCCGCCCGCCAGGGATGTCCCGACATCAAAACTGAAAATTACATTTATAGCAGCATAGCGCTACTGTGGTGGTGTATTAAAATAATTTCAATAGCAGTATGTATTTTTCCGTGGTGCAGGTTTAATTTTCTAACGAAGACGCCATAGTTCTAGTACAAGGCTGAGGCTACCTTCCACACATCTCCCTCACGTGACGTCATCGCCGAATTGTGTTAAAAAGAACCGTTGCTACCAAAAACGACAAAAACTAGACTTTAACACCATTTTGGAGACATTTCTAACTTTATATACATATCTGGAGTGCTTTATGTACCCATTAATCGAAAGTGGTGTTTAACCTGCACCACGGCCTTTAATTGTCAGTGTCAGCAAGTGATGACTAAAAGGTAACAAAATAATATCAGCATGATTATCAAGGAATCTTACTCTTAACATACCAAAATATATCCCAAACTAATGGGATTTAGTTGAAAGACTTGAATTGACTATGGATGCTCAGTATAACTTATTGTAATCTTCCTTTGCATATAATGCAGATTAATTTCTATTACTTGCATGCATTATTATGCCTCCGATTAAATCTAACACTGTACGTTGCTTTTCTTGCACAATGAACTTGCACATTGTCACACACTTCTGCAGTTAAACAAAAACCCAGCTAATTTAAAATAGTATGCATGGTCAATATTTTGTTAACCATGCATACTGTTTTACTGTAAATGAGCTGTGGTTCTTTGGTACATTGAGGCCGTTGGGGGGGGAAAAATATCTCTCTCTGCCAGTTTTTATTAATCTATCCTCTGGTAGTGCCTGGCCTCCTCTTGAGTCGCCATGTTGTCTGAAGAGTGAAAGACCCCCCCACACACACACACACACACACTGTTCTGGATCAGTAGGATCACTGCTGGCCAGAATCTGTATACACCTGCGGGTGAGAAGGTTCATGTATGTATGTATATTATTCTGTATAGCATGTCTATGCATGTATATGTGAAAGTGAGAAAGAGAGTGCAAGTGAGAGAAAATAAAAGAGAGGGGGGGGGAGAGAGAGAGAGAGAGAGAGAGAGAGAGAGAGAGAGAGAGCCTGGTCATCTCTGCCCAGTCTGAACCGTCAGCCTGTGGCGCCTGGTCCTAATGGATGTGTTTAAAAAAGCACCTCAACAAACACAAGCACATAAAGGCCTCCTACGTCTGGCTGTGAACGCAAATCTGAATGTTTCCCAAATCTCCATAGACTCCCAGGCTGAAGCATCTGAGTGTATTTATCTGGTGTGTGAGGAGAGTGCACAAGTGTTTGTTTGTAACCGTATTTGTGTGTGTGTTTGTGTGTGTGTGAGAGAAAGGATTGTGGGGGGGGGGGGGGGGGGGGGGGGGCGGTATGTTCATGTTAGTTTGTGTGTGTCGTTCCAGTGTGGGTGCATGTGTGTGCGTTTCCCAGGCCATACTTTCAAATCCTGTGTGCAGTTTACACACACACACACACATATACACAAGCTCACACACACATGCACACACGTGCACACTCACACGCACACACACACACACACACACACATACACACACACACCCCAGGTAAACAACCATTCACACCTCTGTGTGTACACAAACACACATGTGGCCATTCACATGCTACCATCAGCTGGTGCCAGCCGTAAATGTATCTCAACATATGCTGGTATGGAAACCATTCCAAACAAGAACACAAAAGACCCCCCCCCCCCAATCCCCATCCATTATCCTGTCCTCAAAACATCCCATCTCCTATCCTCCTCCGCCTCTCTTCTCGTCTCTCAGGTTGTACTTGCTCACCCCTCCATTAATTACTTTCATTTATCTCTACTGGACCCACGCCCTCAGGCTTCTCTCGCCAAGCAACACACACACACACACAAACACACAGACACGTCGAAGTGTGAGAGAGAGAGACACTGACAGAGACTGAGAGAGAGAGAGAGAGAGACAGACAGACAGACAGACAGACCAACAGAGTCAGACAGAGAAAAAGAGAAAGAGAGAGAGAGAGAGAGAGAGAGAGTGCAATTATGCCTCCATGTATGAGTGGTGTAGATTAGTTACCTACCACTGATTCTTGTGTAGACCCTTACGAGCACATAACGATCACATCATCACATTGACAGCCTACCGTTCCAGTTGAGTGTGTGAGTGTGTGTGTGTGTGTGTGTGTGTGTGTGTGTGTGTGTGTGTGTGTGTGTGTGTGTTAAATCATGCACGTGTGCATCTTCTTGGCAGCACCTGTGTCTGTGTCATTCCAACTGTCAAATAAACTAGGGGAACGATTCCCCTTCTTGATGGCCAACACAAACATTCCTGGGACCTCTGTTCTCTCATCTTCATATTGAACAACCTTCTGCAGCGCCATTGGAAGAACCATGCTTCTTGAAAGTAAGCAGTAGTGGAGATTAGCGAACAGACTAACTATTGTCATGTTTTCTCTCTCTACTTTATAATGTTGAGGCATTGTTAAACATGACTGTAATGTTCGATACTATTTGACATTTTTGCCTATGCTTTTGTGTACAAAATATTGAAAATGTTTACCTTAAATCTGTCAGTTTTCCCATTAGCAACCCTAGTTGCTTGAGTTGTAGCTATAACCGTCGTCTGAAAATGTTGACGCTTCTGAATAGATAGATACATTGCAAACAACAAAATAAAGTGATTATAGAATCAAATAAAATAGACATCTGAAACATTTGGTACTAAATAAAGTGACCATAGAATAATAGAAAATTACGGAGCCCCCAAAGTGACATTAGAAAAAAAAAAAAGCATTGCAAGATCGTGGCTTTAAAACTCGAGATCTCGAGTTTCTTTTGCGAGCTCTTGCAAATGCGACAATACATATGAGAACCACTAGAGCCGTCTCTGAGAGCTTATAGCCACTGAAATTAGGTTGCAGTTCATTATGTCCGTGTTGGTGACACTTCTCATGCATCCAGCGGTAGCCATGAAGCTGGCAACCCGAATGTTGTAGGTGGCCATGGATGAAGTCCACCAGGACACCCACATCGGTGTAGCCTGTCCTGCGGTTGAGCCCCAGTTCGGCGATCCGCCTCTTGAGGTGTCTGAGGCTGATGTGGTAACCATGCCTCATTTCCAAGGCCGACTGAATTTGACTGTATTTGAGCCCCATCGACAATTCCCTAACAAACCTAACGTAAGCGGCCTATAGGCTATCCATTCTGAGTTCACTTTTTCCACAGTAAAAGAGGGTTTCACCGACACTGACACCGAAGACGCCAACCTCCGAGACGGCTGGTTCATGTATTGTCGCAATTTGCGAGAGCTCGCAAAAGAAACGCCGAACTGGGGCTCAACTGCAGGACAGGCTACACCGATGTGGTTGTCCTGGTGGACTTCATCCATGGCCACCTACAACATTCGGGTTGCCAGCTTCATGGCTACCGCTGGATGCATGAGAAGTGTCACCAACACGGACATAATGATCTGCAACCTAATTTCAGTGGCTATAAGCTCTCCGAGACGGCTCTAGTGGTTCTCATATGTATTGTCGCATTTGCGAGAGCTCGCAAAAGAAACTCGAGATCTCGAGTTTTAAAGTCAAGATCTCGAGTTTTAAAGTCGAGATCTCGAGTTTCAAAGTCGAGATCTCGAGTTTTAAAGCCACGATCTTGCAATGCTTTTTTTTCCACTTTTTTTTTTTTTTTTCTCATGTCACTTCGGGGGCTCCATAGAAAATAGACCAGTCCAGTTTGATTTAACATCCCCCATTCTGACTCTGATCACACCAATGGAGCCAGCCGGATGAGTTGCGGCAGTCTTATGAGTCTCTCATAAGTTCTCAGTACTTCTCTGCTCTGCCACAGTGTCATGTAGGGGATGGGAGGGATTGTCCATGATGGCCAGGAGTTTGGTCCTCATCCACCGTGTACAGCACCACGCTGGCTACCACACGCTGGCAGAGTCCTGCACACGCCAAGGGACCTGAGCCTCCTTAGGAAATAAAGCCGGCTCTGGCCCCTCTTGTACAGGGCCAGAGCCCTGTGCAAGTTGCTACCATACCAGTCTAGTTTGTTACTACTTAAGTTTGTACTTAAAGCTCCGAACCACCTCCACATCCTCTCCCTGGATGGAAACAGGAGACAGGGGGACCCCAGTCCTCCTAAAGTCGTTAGTCTCCTTAGTCTTGCTAATACTGAGGAGCAGGTGGTTCTGCTCTCAACAAAACGGTCCACCTGGATTCCCCTAACATATCCTACAATAGCAGAGTCATCCGAGAACTTCTGCAGATGACAAGTAGAAGTAGAAGGGAGCCAGAACTGTTCCCTGGGGAGCATCCGTGCTCACCAACCAGTCCGATGGTGCTGGTCAGGTAGATCGCAATCCAGGAAACAGTGGGGGAGTCCACCTGCATCCTCAGCAGCTTATTGGGAAGTAATGGACTGTATGGTGTTAAATGCACCAGAGAAGGCAAAGAACATGACCCTGACAGTGCTGCCAGCCTTATCAAAATGGGAGTGAGCTCCATGTAGCGGATATAGTACCATTCTTTCCATTGTCTTCATGATGTTGGATGTCAAGGCTACCGGTCAATAGTCATTCAGAACATAAATGACTATATCCTGAATGAGACATTCATAATAATAATAATAATAATAATAACTGTATTTATATAGCACCTTTCAAAAACAAAGTTACAAAGTGCTTTACAATAAAAGCACATGATAAAAGAAATTAAAAGCCAAAACATAGGATAACAATATACAATAATTCAAACAGCAACAACAAAAACCATTAGCCATTAACCATGGAACCATTAGCAGGGCCCTGCTGGAGGATCTCAAGCAGCACTCAAGCAGGCTCATAGGGAGTCAGCAGATCACAGATATAGGCAGGAGCCTGACCATTCAAGGCTTTAAAAACAAGAGGTAAAATCTTAAAATAAATTTTAATATTCACAGGTAACCAGTGAAGGGCAGCAAGGATTGGTATAATGTGGTCGCTTCTCTTAATACGTGTTAAAAGCCTGGCAGCAGCGTTTTACATCTTGTTTCGCCTGATGATACCAGAATAAAGTGCATTGCAATAGTCAAGTCTGGAAGAGATAAAAGCATGGATAAACTTTTCAAAGTCTGCAGAGGAAAGGAATGATCTAATCTTGGTTAGCTGTCTCAGTTAGGCAAAGCAGGACTGCACCACTTTAGTCACCTGAGCATTAAAAGGCAACTCGAGTCAAATCTAACACCTAGGTTTCGGGCCTCTTTTCGAACTTTGTTCGATAAGACCCCAGACTAGAGGAGAGATTATTAATGCTGCTAGTGCTGGGGCCAGAGGGGGTAAGAATAACAATTTCTGATTTGGTGTCATTTAACTACAGGACATTTTTGGACATCCATTTTTTTATTTCAGCAAGGCAGGATGTAATACAAGAAACATTGGTGGTACCAGGCTTTAGTGGGACATTCAAAAATAAAATAAATGTCTTACCGCGATGGGACGAGAGCACTGCCTAGTGGATTGACATGAAACATAACTAATACATAACATGAATGCAATATGCCATGATGAGGGAGTGCAGTGAGATAATTTGTCAAATGCATAAAGTGATGATGGCCGAAGAGGCCAAATGTTGCCCAGCAATGGACAGAATGCCAGCAATGGCTTAGGGAGAATTCCTAGCAATGGGAGACCATTGCCAGCAATGGCTAGGGAACAGCCAGTTATGGACAGAACGCCCAGCAGTGGAAGACAGGAAGCTAGCAATGGCTAGGGAACGTCCCGCTTGGACAGAGAGCCACTGCAATCTTGTGTTAGAAGCCCAGCATTTAAAGCACACAAGACAGAAAAGCCAGCAATGGCTTGTGGATTTCCCAGCAATGGAAGGACAGAAAAACCAGAATGGCTAGTGAACTTCCCAGTAATGGGAGGACATAAAAGCCAGAGATAGCGATAACCCAATGAACGTAACCACAAGATCTCGCCTTATAAAGTCAATGTATGTGATAGAACATATGAAATATGATACAGGGCGTTCGTAACCCATGTTGGACTTGACTGAATGCTAGGCTACTTATTGTATTATAACTTATTGCAACGATAATGGACACCACCACCAGCTAAATGCTTGAAGTACCGTGGAAGTCATGGCTTGAAATATCTCTGCCAGGATGATTGATGCAGCATCAGGAATGTGATGTCTGATAGGGTTGAATGCGTGAGAGGGTGATTTCTCTGCATCTTAAACACAGCAACAACAAACAGAAGAACGAGATGCCATTCCTTTGCCAGGAGGTGGGACCAGAAGTTTTTAGGTTGGGCTTCAGCCATCATCTAGAGAGAGCAGGATGTGCAGGATAGGTACAGAGAATGCCAATTCGAGCAGCCTGGAGATGAACAGCCACCTTCTGGAACATAGGCAGAGTTTGACATGCATTTGGTGGCAGAAAAAAGACAACCGCCAACTGTGTTGATGACCACGCATGTCTCCGATACCGGAGACATGCGAACACAAACCAACACAAAGCGTTACTGTAAAGTTCTTGCATGATGTGGCGAGCCTGGAAGAGCACTTCCCAGAGCACCAGAGACTTACTAGCAATATGCAGAGACTCAGATGCTAAAAAACAGCAACAGATATCCGAAACCCGTGGGGAGGTCTCCCCACACGCTTAGTATTGATCAACCTACACCACAATCCTGAACACAACAACATGACACCTAAACTACAAATAAAAGCAACACATTGACCGTAAATGAAAGAAGTATTAGTAAACACAATAGTTATATAAAGTAAGATGTCCAACTCTGCCCCGTGCATGCTGGGAAGCAGAGCTTTCCACCATTTACCACAGCAAAATAGCTGATAAAAATGCACCATCATTTACAGAAACCATTACAATATTGCAAACAATAACATACCGCTTGCCACCATACTCTCACCATACTATATAAATAAAACAATCAATGCCCCTGTTTGCTGCCCCCCCCCCCCCCCCCCAATCTACGCCTATGAAGCAGTTGCCGCTTAGTGATCCGTGTTGCTAACGTAAATGATATCGCCGATGCGATCGTGTTTATCTGGGAGCGGAGCCTCCTATCGACACTGTCCAGCATTATTCCTATGAATTCAATGTTGTGGATGGTCGCCATCTCTGGAGGGCTAGTGCAAACACTGGAGAGGAGAACCAAACGGGCCAAGTAAATTGGAAAGTAAAACCTGCCCCTGAATCTGAAATGTGGACCGATTTGAATTGGCCTCCCTGTAAGCCCTGCCGATATGAAGACAATGCAATTGGGTGGGTGCACACATCTTTGAAGCTATTGCAATTGCATTTGTTAGATTGATGCACTGCCGGCCTAGGGGAACGACTGTGGGCAGTGGGCTGATGTTGATGTCATAGTTAGTTGAATGAATGAGCTGTGCTCCGGGGATAAATGACGGTCTTGAGCATAGGGTGCAATTGTGGCCATATTCCCGCATTTGGTGCATGAAACTGCTTGGCAGCCGCTTACGGGTAGCCACATGCTACACGGCCCGAATGGACCAGTTCAGGCGGGTGTTGAGCGAGGGCTGCGTATGGTGGCCTGCTGAAAAAGTATGGTGATACTGGAGTTATCTTTTTGCCAGAAGTGTTTATCACAACCTGTTGACGGCAGAATTAGAGAGACCAAGTGATGTCTTTACCCATAATGCTATAGCCTTCGGAGATGCTTGCGGCTCGGAAAATGAATGGCCTACCAGACGATGGAGCAGAGACAGCGGAGCTAAAGTATAAGAGACAGGGGACTATTTGGGGATGGGGCTGTTGGGACAGCGGGGGCAATGACAGCGTGGGAACTGATAGCATATATCGATGAGAAATAGAAGGGGTCTCCTGATTGAACTTTTGCTTTAGCTACATTTACTACAGAAACCAAGGCAACTGAATTCTAACACCTGAATGTTTTTTACATTATTTTATCCAAACCAAAAAATACTGTTGTCGTTTATTACATGATGGAAGATCCTATTAGACAATGCTAGCGTCGATATTCTCCCACGGTGGGGGGGGGGGGGGGGTAATCAATGGGTGGATTGCCTCATGGAGGGATGGGCATGTTTTATTCTTTGAAAACATTCTAGATATTTTGTATGGAGTAAATAGTTGCAGTAGAAAAGTTACTGTACAGGTTTAAATTTAATTCTAGTACTAATATCCACCGACACTTATACACCTATAGCCATTTACAATATGGACAATCATCATCAAGCCCCAAATTTCTGTATAAATTGATACATAGGATACAGCCACTAGTGATAGGTGCAACCAGTGGGAGTGCAGCACAGTAGTGTATGTGCTGCTGCCACTGTGTCAGCCACACCTTGGCACATCAGGCGAGTGGGCAGCATCACATTTAGATGTAGCTTTTGAGTCATCCGATTGGCCTGCCATGGAAGGGTTGAGGTGTCTCCCTCCCATGCAGTGATGATTTCATTACAAGTCCTAACCATGGGAACCAATGATTTGTGTCGTTCCGATGAAAGGAAGATACTTCCTGTTTCCTGGGGAAAAAGAGGAGCGCTATACAGAAGCCAAATACGTTGGATTGATATGCCAACGTGTCAGAATGTCAGAACATGTCAACATGTCAGAACAATTTTTACAATTTTAACCCACAAGTAATGAAGTCTGACAGTGTCATTGTTTGCTGTGTCTTCTTTACTTCTTTGTCTTCCTCACCTTTCACCTTTCATTCATTTCAGTTTCAATCTTTGCTATTTGAGTCTGATTGTTTGTGCCTTTGTCTGTTGTCTGCTTGTCGGTCTATGATTTTCTTTATAGGTCTCCTCGTCTTCTCTCTTCTCTTCTTACCGTTCCTCTCCTCTTTTCCTCTCTTCTCCTCAACTCTTCACTTTGATGATCTCCGCGTTTCTTCCATTGGCAGCTCTTCTCTTTTCTTCAGTTCTTTCTGTTCCTCTACTTCTTTGGTTTCTTATTTCTGGCATCCGTTCACACCCGTGTGATCCCCACCCACACTTTGACATTTTTTACACATTTTCAGACAATTTTAGGTGGGATCCTATGTGGATGCACTGCACAATAATACACAGACCACCAAGTGTGGTGTGCAAGAGAAGTGGCTTCTCCTCTCATCTCCTATACCTCACACAGTACTGGTAGAATGACTAGTTCTGGTGGCACATCGTCAGCCGCAAAAGTACACACACACACACACACACACACACACACACACACACACACACACACACACACATTACTTGCCATGCTTGTGAAAGATATATGTCTATGGCTAGTGGTGGTGTCAAGTTGGTGGTTTGAGGACAATGACAGATGCCTAAGCATTTATCAGAGAAAGCTGTAGGCTTGACTCACCATATATATAAATACATGTGCGATTAGGAATGTGCATGTTTGTACGTGTTTTACATAGTGTAGACTTAGAGTTTTTTCTGACTCCCAGCCGAAAGGTTCTGGATTCGATCCCCAAATGTCCACAGCCACCCTTGAGCAATATGCCCTCACATGATCCTTAATGAAATGGATCTGAATTCACTGTAAAAGCAAAACCATCTGCTAAATGACTGAATCGTTTTTGTAAATTTGGAGCACATGTATTCATGAATATGCATCATCTCACAGCTACACACACACACACACGCACGCGCACACACACACCTTCCTCCATCAGCTGAGGATGAGTTGCCTCAGGCTCGGGGGGGTGTTTATGAGTCGGGTGGGGGGGGGTCTCTCTCTGTCTCTCTGGCTTTATTATCATGTAACAGAAGGCTAATTGAAGCTATTCACCGCCCGCCTTTTAGTCACGTTCCCAACTAATGTTTTTTACAGCCTCCCTGCAGCTGGATCCCATTGTTTCAGGATTTCAAGTAAAAGTCAGAGCTGGAGTGTGTGTGTGTGTGTGTGTGTGTGTGTGTGTGTGTGTGTGTGTGTGTGTGTGTGTGTGTGTGTGTGTGTGTGTGTGTGTGTGTGTGTGTGTGTGTGCGTGTGTGCGTGCGTGCGTGTGTGTGTGTGTGAGTGCCCATGTGTGTCTGTGTGTCCGTGTGTGTCTGTGTGTGTGTGTGTGCATTTGTGTGTGTGTGTGTGTGTGCACGTGATTTGGCAGGGAAAGATGGGGGTTGATTTCCCCAGCCAATTCTGTCATCTGATGAGTCTCATCTCTCTCACTTTATTTTAAACACAAATACACATCCATCTCAACTGGTGAAATCCCAAAGAGAGTCCTAGATCAAATTAAATGTTACAGCTACAACACATACAACAATATTTTTTAATAGTTTATATCGTAACTGACTAAATAATGGTTCAAGACTTTTCTCTCTTCTCCAACTGTTTACTCTTTCTCAATCAGGCGGGATCAAACAAGACAAACACACACACACACACACACACACACATACACAGCTTTTCAGAGATGTGCCATTGTCTTAAAAGGTCAGACTTTTGTTACTATAGACAACACAAGTCACAATTCCTAAATTATGGGATGACATGCAATACTTTCACCTGATGACCCTGTTGTCCACAGTGACGGAATTCAACTGTTGTTCTACACACACACACACACAGTTTCTGTGGATGCCAAATTTTACTTCTCATGGTGGAGCATTGGTTGCAGGTTCTGAATGGCTCAATGAAAATGGCTCTACGGCTCTACCCCTGCCTACAGCACATGTCGAGTTATATCGCTGAGGTCGTTGTGGGAAATAATCTCTCTGCCGCAAAGGAATCTCCCCTGTGCTATTGGTCTAGTTCCTACACGCTCCTGACCAGGCAGCCAGCGCTTATGGAATTTTGGATCCCTCCTCTACCTGCACTTTCCCATTCCAGCAGACGTACCTGGTGGGCCGTCTACCTGCCTTGGCCCGCTGCTATTCCTCCTTTCCCTTTTCTTGTTTATGAGCAGCGGCGGCGGCGGAAACATTCTGACTGGGGGAGCTACAGAGGAGCTTGTTAGCAGGTGCTGACACATTTTGACGTTTGAAATTATTTTAAACAAAAAAACTAAGGGAAAAAAAACACTGCTGATATACATGATTTAATCGACCCGGGCTTATAGGCTACATAACTGAATTACATAACGTTACGAAATGTTTAACCTTAGGCTATGAAACATTCCCAAACTAAATCATAGTCACCATAGACAATATCAGTGGATTTACATAATATCATAGCAGTGAGCAGAAACCACTGGAGAAGTGGCTTGGAGTTGACCACGGTAAAGGCGTGTTCACTTGAATGCGGTGGGACGCCGTGCGTGACTCGGGGGTTTTCCTATGGAGGAAGTGCCGTGGCAATTTCTGGGAGGGGAGTTAAATGTTGAATATGCGCCCGACCTCGCGGCTGCGGCGCGTTGCCGTGGAGGAGACTTGCTTCAAAGTTCATGATTTCAGCTCTCTAGCTCTCCATCTTCCTGCCAGCTGCCTCCTAAAACACTGGACGCACATACATAGGCTACCAGTAGATATACGGTGATGGTGACTTCCTATTACATCAACCTACGCAAACATTGAAAAGTAATTTAAACTGGCAGATCAACAAAGACCGGTCATCAGTCACAGAAGAACAACCCACCTGTTGTTGTAGTTTGGAGCAAAGCGGTTAATCACTGCATTTTGTTAGCAAACCTAAAGGTTTACCTCCTCCAGGAGTCGGCTGATCGCCTCTGACATCCACCCTCCCACACTTTTCTGGAATAACAAAAGTGAAGCGCTCAATGTTTCAACTGCATTCAACCATGCATGGATATAATAAGATAATTCTGACGCAACACTATGTTATCACGCACTGATTGTTGAATATGAACCAACCAAACAAATCACGCAATGAAGCGCATGAACGACATGCGGTCATATGTAAATATGTGGAAATATCAAATATCAAAATTTCATTTGATAGTTTTGCTTTGTTCTATAAATATTTTAAACAAAACTTACAAAAGCTAAGTTAAGCCCCCCCCCTTCTCACTGCCATTGTTAATGAGTGGGGTTAGGCATCTCCCTCTCTGCCTACCTTGCTCTGTCTTTCTGAGACACACACTGTTTTTCCCTCCGCCCTAAAGCACAATATTGATCCTCCCAAAATGAAAGGTGTATCTTTTAGCTCTCAGGACGGACAAGCCTCCACTATACACAGCCACAGCCATATATAGGCCTACCATTGTCTGGATTGTTGACTAGCTCGAGCTCAAGTTCGATTTCTGCCAGCACTGGTTGAGTATGAGTAGTACAAGCCCCAGAAAGGAGCTTTGTCATTTTTGTTGATTGATGAATTTACATTATAAATGAGACAACATATAAATACATTTCTTACCTGACATTTAGTTCTTAAACAAAATACTTTTTATATCCTTACCCTGAATATTTAGAATACACAATAGCAACTTGACTACCAGATTTGTATACAATGAGGCATATGGCACAATGATGCTCACAGTTAGAAATTGAACTGAAAATAGTATAGTATTATATGACTGTAATTGTGATAAAAGGAACAATTTATGTTGTCCAAAACATGACTTAATCATTAATATGTGTTCTGAAAGATAGTTTTTTATGTAGTTCAACACATCTTCTCTTTTATAATTTTTAACTAGCTCTAGGAAAAGCTATAAAGCTTTTAGATGGAGTGTGCATGTGTGTGTGTGAAATTCTCCTGTATGTGAGAACGCCTTGCTTCATATTTGTTCCAGCTCTGACGCTCAAGCTCAGATACGAGGAGACTTGGTTCTCAGTAACTGACACCACACACACACACACACACACCCGTGCAGACCAAACAGATAGATGGAAACCACTGAGGTCACTTGCTTTCCATGTGTCTGACATGCCACTTCACTTCCTGTCTATTAATGCTCACTTCCTTCCAGGAAAGGCCCTGTCATTGCAGCAGGTACTCCGTACACACACACACACACACATACACACACACTGTTGATAGAGTGAGTAATATCCTGGCATGGCCACGAAATGTACGGGCAGAACTTATTCAGAGGACCGATTTTTTTTGTTCTCCAAAGAAGCGATAACACTGTACTGGCACACCTACTTTCTCCTTCTTCCCCACCCTTATTTCAATAAGGGTTTTTAATTTAAATGTTCAGTTTGAATAAACACTTCAAAAACTCAGCTGGCGTGCTCTCCTTGACACCCTAGTGTCACCCTAGTATGGGAACACCCAGCGGTGAGGGTGCCCTTCATGCGGCTGGGTTCCTGGGTGGGGTGGGGGTGGAGTGTTATCATTCTGTCGGGGAGTTGTGTCTAAGGCCACGCGAGGCAGACACTATTTATACTTTCGTCTTACAGCCGTCATCAGTGTGGAACCACATCAGTGTGTTTTCAGCCTTCGTATGTGCGTGTGTGTGCGTGTGTGTGTGACGACATGTATGCAGGTCCAAAATGAACACCTGCCACCAGCCAATTGCTGATAGATTTGACTGTTTGGCAGGTAACACAGGGTTACATATTAAAACAATTGCTTGGCCGCTAAAAGTTAATGTTGGACCCTGTGTGTAATTATCACCTCACAACGCCTTGACTTTCTCTTAGTCTTGACTTTTCCAGACACCCCACTCTGCACACGCTGTGTGTGTGTGTGTGTGTGTGTGTGTGTGTGTGTGTGTGTGTGTGTGTGTGTGTGTGTGTTTGTGTGTGTGTCTGTGTGTGTGTGTGTATGTGTGTGTGTGTGTGTGTGTGTGTGTGTGTGTGTGAGAACACAGCACCATGTCCCATTCTCACATGAGGGCTTGGTCCATGGGATGTTCATGGGAAAATCCTGAAGAAAAGTCTGCAGCCTAGAGCCCCGCCCCCTCAGACCTGTGACCTTCCTCTTGTGTTGTGACTCAGAAGCCATGCCAGGGTGTCCATGGCATGGTGTGTGTATGTGTGTATGCATGTGTGTGCGTGTATGTGTGTGTGTGTGTGTGTGTGTGTGTGTGTGTGTGTGTGTGTGTGTGTGTGTGTGTGTGTGTGTGTGCATGTGTGTGTGTGTGCATGTGTGTGTGTGTGTGTGTGTGTGTGTGTGTGTGTGTGTAGCAAGCTATAGAATTCTTACAATCTAAGGATAGTATACAAGAGCGATTCCTAGGGTCAGAAATAAAGAACCAATACAATTTATATGACTTCTCTCTCTTACTTTTTACTTCTGGAGATCTATAACCTCCTTTTAGTGACCTGGTCCCCACATGACCTCTTAATGTCCTCTTCAATGCATTCCATTCACACTCACTGACACAGCAATGAATGACATGCCCTCACACACAAGCCTCCACCACGTCTTGCCACATGTGTTACAGACGGCTGATCTCTGATCAAACCATCTCACCGTCTCTACCTCCGTGTGCACTCAGGGCCGGGGTTAGGGTTGGGGCAGCCACGGCAGCAGCAGTCATGCAATCCAGGCACCATTATGTTAAGCACCCCCTACACCCTGACACCACTCCCTCCGGCCTTGGCTGAGGTAGGGGTCTATACCACTGGCAGCTCAGCCAGGCCCGGGGGCTGCTGTAATAAAAGCAGCGAGAGTGAGAGAGAGAGAGAGAGAGAGAGAGAGAGAGAGAGAGAGAGAGAGAGAGAGAGAGAGAGAGAGGGGGGTGTTTGGACAGTGAGAGAGTGATGACTCCCTGGCACAGTTCCACATGATTTACGAGCTCCTTAATGAGTCTCTCTCTCCCCTGGGTATGTCTGCATGTGTGTATTGGGCTGTGTGTGTGTGTTTTGCAAATACGTGTGTGTTTGTGTATCTGTCTTTGTATGTAATATGCTTATATATATTTTTTTTAATTGTAATTTTTTTTGTGAGTTTGCAATCATGGAAAAGCTTATCTGCGTTATTTCTCTCTCTCTCTCTCTCTCTCTCTCTCTCTCTCTCTCTCTCTCTCTCTCTCTCTCAAATCGTCCATACTAAAACATCGACACCTGGCTGAACCACATTTTAAGGGCCTGAGTAAACTTCAGTTTGATCGCAGTGTCTGTGAGCACAGAGGACTGGGAATGAGAAATACACAAGTATACTTTCCCGTGTATTTCTCGTTTTCAACCACATCAAGTGACAGTGAGAGAAAAGAGAGAGAGAGAGAGAGAGAGAGAGAGAGACTGGGAATTCCCCTGTAAATAGTGATGACATGCACTTTTTTGGTCAGTCCAAAGGTGCACTCTTGCCATTTGGTTTGTGGTCCATTTCAAAGTTTAGGGTCACCCCGAGAGCATCTCTGACCACGTTATAGGCGTGTCACAAGTCGACATCGAAGGCATAAGCTCCAAGGTCTGAACCACTGATGCAAAATGCCTCCTGTTTTCAGTGACGTTATTTGGATACTCGATATGGAGAGATTGGACCAGGACTAGGAAAAGACACACAGAGACATATTGAGAGACATACAGGTAAATAGACAGACACGACAGACATGTGAAGCGACAGACACGCAAGAAGACATAAGGGCGACATGAGGGCTAATAGCTAAGCAGCGTCAATAGTGAGCCGAGTTCAACACTCCTGGATTGAGGGGAGAAATCAAAATAGGGTCTAAATTAAGACTGTTTGTGTGTGTGTGTGTGTGTGTGTGTGTGTGTGTGTGTGTGTGTGTGTGTGTGTGTGTGTGTGTGTGTGTGTGTGTGTGTGTGACTATGTGTGCTAAGCTAAGCTAACAGCGGGGCTGTTTAGCTTGGCCAGCTCCTCTCTGGGCCCGCTATGGCTAGCCAAACCAACCACACAGGCTGAGTGTGTGTGCCGCTGTGCGCATTAAAAAAAAAAGAAAAAAAGAAAAATGAAAAACCCTCACAGACCCAGAAGCCACTATAACATACTCACCTCCCCTTTAAGTCACAACACCTTTAACTTAAACCTAATCCTCCACATCCCTGTTGCTGAAAAGGATTAGAGTACCCATCTTGTGCTAGATCTGTATCTTTATTAATGATAATATACTTGTAAACAAACAAAATTGACGAGTCACATGCATGAGTCAGTTGAGGTCAGATGTAAGAGCATTTGTTTCCTTTCTTTTGCATTTTTGAGTGTGTTGCGTTGTGGCAACTTGTCCTGAGACCAATCCAATATAACTACGAGACATTTGCTTGATTCAATAATATACTATTAATAATAATGAGGATGACGATAAGTGTAACATTATGCGTAATACATTACATTATGCGTAAAAAATATGTAATTTATATATGCATCATGCGTCAGGTTGGTTTGGCATAGTGTGGTCATTATTTTTGAGGACACTTGCGCCATCTAGCTTCACCCACTGCAATTACATTGAAAACTCAGGACATTGGAGAGCCTTATAGTTCAGTGTGTGTGTGTGTGTGTGTGTGTGTGTGTGTGTGTGTGTGTGTGTGTGTGTGTGTGTGTGTGTGTGTGTGTGTGTGCGTGCGTGAAACTCACTGTATTTGTCTAAGTCAGCAGTACCCAAATGCAGACCCTGAGCCACTATATTTCTAATGCTATTTTTAAAATTATTATTCCATGGCCGGTGTTGATTTACGTGGCGGCCGCATCATGGATGTGTGTGTGGAGACATGTGGACTCTGTGCCTCCAGCCGCCTGCTGTCGTAAATCCTCCCGCGGCCTCTGAGGAGTCGCGGACCTCACACCGAGAGGGGTGAGAGGAGAGAGACACGATGACATTTCCCAGCAGCACCAGAGGCCATTTCATCTGCCAGGATCCCATCGGAAGCTCAACCACTTCAGTGTCATCGTCAACAGGCAGCTTTGAAAACCCACTTCCTCCTGAACCTGTGGAATTCAAAGGCAAAAAATAATGCTGCGAACCAAGGGCCGGAGCTTGGGTTTGTAATTGCAAACAAATAACTGAAATAACTAATTGAAACAACTGCAAAATGAGCATGTCGCTGTCATCCTCAGTGTATTGTTAGACAGTGTAAGTCTGTTGTATGTCAACATATGCCCCCTGGACAGAATCCTAGGCAGGGCAAGACTGTACCAGTTTACTATAGATCATAGCAAAGATATGAAGGGGCACAGGACACTGATCTGCATCCTCCTCTCTGGAAGCCGTGAGTGGTCGGCTGTTACTCACCGATTCCTTTATGTGTAAACGATGTTTACAACCAAATGTATGAACATAGTTGTGTGCGGCCCTTTGGTGGGACATTTAGAAACTATAGTCAACCACAACATACATGAACATATCTGATCTTAGGAGGTTGTGTGGAAGAGGAGCAGACTCATGTCCTTTGTGAAAGTACACCCTCACCTCTACCTGACCAGACTTGGTTAGTTCTATGGAGCAGTTCATTTTGACCTACACTGCTCAATGTATTCACTCTGCTCCTCCATTCACTATGTGTCACTTTTTGTTTATTAGAGTCCTTGGCCATTCCCATCGTTGGCTCTCAGGACTTTATGGCCCTCCCTGGCCCTGTCATCACACACCATATAAACTCTCTTAACCTAATGTGAAAAAGTATCGATTGCTCTCCTCAGCCCTGGTATTGTTTGCCCTGTGCACGTAGGCCGATAGCACTCGTCCATGACGGTCTCGCTGACTTCACCCAGCCGTAAGTCTGCCTGCCATCTTAAAGTAAATCACTGCTAGAAGCTGTTACCCCCCCCCCCCATCCTTCTCTTTGCCAGACTTGAGTGCCCTCCCAGCCTCCCACAACACAATTAGGCACTGATCAATCGCTATAATTGATAGACCAGAATAAATCCTGTGCCTCCTTTATTGTGTTCAACTTGTTTTGGCTTTGGTGGTCTCTGTCTAGACTGCTACTGTTGCTTCTATGGCTTTCAGCCTTCTTGCACAAGAAGGTCCTTGGAAAGTCATAAAGAAAGTTGTCCTAATAAGTTCTCCCAAGACTCCCAAGAGCCGAATTACAATTCTACCGTGACAGCACACCCGCTGGCGGGCTATTTGATGAGATCCATACACAGATTCTGGGGTCAATGTCAATCTCAAGTGTGAGGGGTGATATTACTATACAATGTGCGTTGATTTTTTGGAGATGCCAGTGTCAAGAGGCAAGGTAGAAAGTCTAATGTAATGCTGCAAAGAACCAAAGGCCACAATCAAACATTGGTTGCTACAAAGGGTTTATGCCTTTGCCTACAAGGTTAGTGCACCTGCAGCTGGTTGAGGCACCAAGCAATCCCGATGTGTCGCTACGATGGATCACTGTTACAACCACCACAACAACGTTCTTCATCTTATCTTTCTTCATCCTCCTTTTCCCTCTTCAACCATTTCTCCTCAGGGTATATCTTCTACCGATCCCCAAGGAAATTAACCGGCTGAACCTCCATTCTTCTCCAACTAGTGAAACCCAATCCACCACACTACACACACGCACACACACACAGAATTACAACCTCACAAAAAAACAGGGTGGATTAAGAGGGCAGTGTGTGTTTACGTACAACCCTCTCTGCTTCCTTTGAGATCATTCTGCTCCTAACTCCTAATTCAATTACCTGGGTTATCACCCAATAACACTGCAGAACAAACTCTTCCCAGTGGGGAATTCTCCCCTCCATCAGACTCATGCCACAAGCAGGTAGGTGGTCCATGTGAGGGTCAAGTGTATGAAATGGCTCTGGGAGCGTCTCTTGCTTTCCCTAAATGACAAATTGAATAGTAAAACAGCACATAATGCCTAGGTGGGATGCTATTTGATCCTTCAGGGTTAGATTGGCTCATGCTAAAGTGGGCATACAATAATTCCTGTGTGCCGTGGCTTATAATATGAAGGAAGGGAAACAATGTTACGATGTATTCACAAGTTGTGGCAAAAAGGTTTGGGTTTTGGATGTAAAATAACATATAAACTATTTTGGCATACCTTAAATAGGTAGCCTAAATATTTTGATTGTGGAAATTAGCTTAAAAGTCAAAAAGTCAATTTGTATTTTCAGAAATAAAAAACATGACCAATAACATTACAAACTAATTGATTCCTTGTAAAATGCTGGTTTGCATAGAGAGTATTTATACTGTGACATGTATAAGAAGATTATTGGAAGGATGAATGGGTAAAATTAATTAAACACAAATGAATGAAATGTTAACGTAAAGGCTAGTGAACCGAATCATCGTTTAGGATCACATTGGATCATTGATTATTGCTAGAAATGTATAATGAATTATGAATGATGGTCTAAATGACAACAAACTGATTGGATCCTGATGATTTACTGGACTTCCATCCCTCAACCTCATTTGTCTATTAATCTGTGAGGAAACTGAGCCAGATGCAATGATTCAATAACTGAAATGTATCATTTTCTGTTGAGGTGGTAATTGGTACAACAGCAGGGAGTCCAAAGACAGTAACGTGAGATGTGGGGAGAAGCTTACACTGTTCTTCTGTTATTCATGAACATACTTAGATACACTCTTCTGTTATTCATAAAACAGACCTAGATACACTGTTCTTCTGTTATACATAACAAGACTAAGAGACACTGTTCTTCTGTTATACATAAACATACTTAGAGACACTGTTCTTCTGTTATACATAAACATACTTAGATACACTGTTCTTCTGTTATACATAAACATACTTAGAGACACTGTTCTTCTGTTATACATAAACATACTTAGATACACTGTTCTTCTGTTATACATAAACATACTTAGATACACTGTTCTTCTGTTATACATAAACAGGTCCCTCCCTGTATTCAGTGGCACCGTTCTGGGCACCGTTCAGGACCACAACAGCTGAGAAAACACACTGCTCGTACGTAGCTCGCTAGGACGCTCGTATGGATTATATTAGCATAGCTGCTGTTTACCCTGTAGTGTTAGGGAGCCCAATACACACAGAGCAATACAACACACACACACACATACACTTTCTGAAAATGTGTGTGACAATGTGTGTGTGTGTGTGTGTGTGTGTGTGTGTGTGTGTGTGTGTGTGTGTGTGTGTGTGTGTGTGTGTGTGTGTGTGTGTGTGTTTGACTATGTCTTTGTGCACACAAACATTTGCAAACATGCAAACACACATACATTTTCACACATGCAGGCTGATTAAATGTGTTGCATATCCTGTGCTCAACAATATCAGAGCCAAACCAAAGAGATCTGGCACTAAATGCATGGGAGACCACAAACACACACACGCACAAACACACGCACACACACACACACACACACACACACACACACACACACACACACACACACAGTGAGAAAGAGCGCTGTGAGATGAACAAGTCAGTAAGGGAACACTCTGTGAGAGAGCTGGTGTGAGCAGTTCATGTCAACACTAGCGTCCTAATAGGTGTCACTATCTGGATATATGCGAGGGTAACTAATGCAGCTAGCATTGTTAGCTCCATTGTGTCTCACTTGCTTTATTCACAGGCAGTGAACTCACAATACGTGAATGGCAATAGCAAAAGCTATCGACAATCTAAAATGAATAAACTCGTATTTTCACATCAGCTCTGTAGTAGTGACTGCAGAATACAATGGGGTTATCAGACTACAAAAACTACAAGATTGGAGAACTATAAAGATTGGTGTGTACCCATTTGGTAATTATCGACAAATAAATTAAATATCTTAAATTGGAGAACAATTTCAAAAGTTCATCTTAAATTCCGGAACAATTTCAAAAGTTTATCTTAAAATAAGGTCAATTAAATGATCAGGTTATAAGGCAAAACCTTGTATAGCATGTATTGCATTGTTGTATTTGTCCATTGTCAACATGAGTCAGTGCACTGCGATCCAAAATCCATTTGACATTTTGTATTCCATTGAATAAACCTGTTAAAACACAGACAGCAGATTGTCCTGAAATATTTTCCTGTGTGAAATTCACCTTCAATAGGGAGGAGACAAATGTACCATAAATCATCCGGCTCATCCAGCCTTGGACTGGGATATTGGTTAATCAATCAATAAAACAAACTTTACTTTTACAGCATTTTTTGTGTGAAACATCAATACAAAGTGCTTACAAAGGAAACAGCAATCACAATCCACAATGTATAGAATAAGTGTGTGTGTTTGTTATTTTGTGAATATGTGTGTGCACACAAATCCATTTTCTCAATTTCTGTGAGAGCATGTCTTCACATCTCAACAAAAAAAGATAATGCTAGCACTATAATCACAGACTTGATTGTACATAACACGTTATTGATTTGTAGATGAATCAAAGTGCACAGATCAGGTCACACAGACACACACACACATTTCATTCTAGCTTGCAAATGTGAATCCATCTGTTTAATGTGTATGAATGTGAAGATGCATCTCTGAGTATCTAGGGTGTGTGTTTGTCAATGTGTAAGCATGATTCACCATTTTCCATACATCCTGTGTCCTCCCTACTCCTTATTTATTTCTTGGATGGACCATACGTCTTCCATGTGCAATTCATATTTGGGTAATAGCCATAGTGTACCCCTCCCTTCCTGCTCACCAACACCGTCTGACTCACCAAGACGGATCACCTGGCCACCGGCCGACATTTCTCATCGATAGTTTATGCTCTCTGCGTTGTTCTCCTGGGGAGGGAGAGGGAGACCGTATACGTATCGCCACCAGAGACAGGATACACAGGATATATTTCCCTTTCCTCTGTCATCCTCATCCATCATGTATCATGTATGATCATGCAACCTGTTCTCCAACCTAAATGACAGATTACCCAAAACCCAAAGTGACCCATGAGTTCACTGATGCAGACCAGCAATAATTGTCTACCTTGCTGTTAGCATTTACATCCTTTTCAACACTGTTGTAGTGAAAAGGTTTTTGGTTCCTGTAACTGGGACTGGACACTGTGATGAGGTAAATCACCGTAATGTTTATAATGCAAGGCCCGGTGTCCATGCAGCGCTGGCAGGCCGCTGGCAGGCCGCTGGGCAGCGCTTCATCCCAGCGAGGCACTGCGCGTGGGTTTTGTTTCTATGACAATATCACCTTGACAACATATCAGCGACAGTGATGTCACCAGCACCTTTCTGAAACGTTCAGAGATGTTCAACTGGAAGCGGAGCGCATGCTCTCTCTCCTCAGTGGGATCAATCATCGATCATCACCTTAATAGTGCACTTCAGCCATTTACTAATTTAAAGATACATCATTTTAGCCGGCATTTACTCCAAACCCCAGTGCACTCGTTGCCATAACGACGCTATGTGCTGGCAGCTGGGCTGCCAGCACATAGCGTGTTTTGTTGTTAATGTAAACTTAGCTCAGTTCTGCTGGTTAGGGAAAATACATATTCTAAGGTGCCTTTTGAAGCCAAACCGCAATTAAAGCAGTTTAGTTTAAATTAATACATTTCTTAATTAATCGACAAATTACTATATGTTTTTGTTTAAATCACTGTCCAAGTGTTAGATACGTCGCTCCGAGATTTGGCCGACTGAGCCAAGAGCGTCATATAACACGTCCAAAGGAAATTGAGCTTTTTATGTGACAATTAAATGTCCATTTTCAATCAAATGATGAATGAATAAGAAATGTAGTTCTGCCATGCTATTCAGCTGATGTCTTCGCTGTCTCTTGAATTCTGATCTCATTCATTCAGCTGTATAGTTGTGAACAGACTGGTAGCTACAGTGTGCATTGTTTCTGTTGTTGAGTGCAATGATCATGGCAAGCTGCATATTTATAAGGAATAAGGAATAGAAAACCAGATTAATATTTATTTAATTTATGAAGATGGAATGTGAAATCTATTTCAATTATCTCAGTGAGCTAGAGACCTGGGATCTCTTTCATACGAAAAAGGGCCTCAAGGACATATAGGATTATCAATTTTGTGTCTCTAGCCCGACAGGAAGTGATGCAATCCCTCACAGAGGCCATCAGAAGATTTGGACTGAGAATAGTTATAAAATATAAAACAGTTGTACCAATATAAAACAGGCAGAACTTCAAATGAGCATAAGATTGGATCCCTTTATTTCTCATATTCATAGCATGTCTGTCCACCCTACAATATACTACACATAAGCCCCCTGCAGAGGATGCTAGCTGTAATTTTAATGGGAAGCTTTTCACATCCATCCAGCTTCAGGCCATCTGCGACCATCGCGGCAAGTACATAAATGTGTGCAGTGCTTTCCCTGGGTCTGTCCATGATGCCCGTGTGCTGAAAAACAGTCCTGTCTATACCCAGAAGCTCTACCCACCAGAGGGAAGATGCATTCTCTGATGATGCCCTATCGCGTACCTGTCCTGAATGCTGTGCAGGCCAGGTACAACAACAAGCTGTCCAGGGCCAGGTGCATCATGGAGTGCTCTTTTGGGATGATGAAGACCCGTTGGCGTTACATCGTCTTCAAGTCCCTAGAAGTAACCAAAGCCAAGCTTGATGCCTATGTTAAGATGTATTTTGTATTCTATCACCGTAATTTTCCCAAGCTAACACTACGCATTGTTTAACATGCGTTATGAATTAAACATTTAATGATCAATCACCTGTGTATTGGGTTAGGGTGTAATCCAGGCGTCACTTTGCCCCAGTTTCACCTTTAACTTTGAAGTCATGTCAACAGTTACACTGTTTCAGGGCCACCGGTGATTGCCTCGCTGTGCAGGAGTTCTCAAGGAGAGAAGACTAGAATCCTGGCATCAGAGGGGACACTGTACATGCTGTTGAAAAGATGGCCAGACAAGGAAAAAGTGTGAATGCTGTCATCAATTATTCAACACTCAGTACACAGTATACAGTATTG
>JAOPHQ010005514.1:0-65000 GCA_030340625.1 Merluccius polli | reverse complement strand
TCTGTCATCACTTATCCTGCCAAGTGGCCAGACTCATTTTCAGTTGTTTGAGGAGATTTGTGTGGACATTATAAAACATCACCCAGGTCACATGACAGGGTCATGTGACATTTTACCTGAACTGTAAGCTTGTACTAATTCTAACCAGGTAGTGAATTTGGTTTTTGGCATATTTTTGTTGTCAATGAGCTGACAAATTTGATAGGGGAATCATATTTAAACTAAATTGTAACAATGTCACAAATTCCCCTAACTATTACTTATTTAATCTGTTTTTTTGTTTCTCATGCCATGTCACTAAACCCTCCTGTCATTTCAGATAAGGCCACCCCCCTTGCTATGCAATCACCTCATTCCCTTCACCTGGTTTTCCATCTCCTTACCTAACCATTCGCTCATTATTCCCTCCACTTCTTTTCGCCGCGATCATAATCGGAACACCCTACGTACTCAAACTAAGTATACTAAGTACGGGTAGTACGGCTATCGGAACACGGCCCTGGCCTGAGTCAGACTAATTGGACTCTGGCTGGGTGGGGCTGCACACCTGTGGTGCATGAGCAATCATGGCACCCAGGATAAACCAGCCATCAACACACACACTTGAGGAGCAGCACCATCATGACAAGTTGTACCATCAGCTCGGCGTATACCATCTGCCTGTAAACTCCGAATAAACACCTTGCAACAACATCTACCCGTGTCCTGTGTCGGAGGGCCCCAAAGGAAAGCCACTTAGGTGGCGTGTGGCCGGACTTACCCCGCCACACTGGCGCCCAATGTGGGGCTCCTCCAACCAGGACGGGACACGGAAGGGCTGTCCAAGCTGCACTGGAGCCACCAGCCGCGGCAGAGGACAGCCACCCCAGCACCAGCTCCCCCCTGAACAGCAGCGACGGCCAGCGGAGGAGCGGGGAGGCAGCGCAGCTACCGCCACTGGCAACCGTCTGCCGCTAGCCTCCCCCGGATCCAGCCTGGAGCAGCCCAGGCCAGCCTCCCCTCTGCCAGGGGACCAGGAGCCCAAGGCCCCATGCTCCAGGAGGAGATGGGGGGGGGGGATCATGCCTCGTCGCCCTGGTGGAGGGGGGTGACGACAGACTGTTCCAGGCCCTCCGAGAGCTACCGCCGCGGCCCAGCTGTCGGGCCTCCTCTGAGCCCATCCAGCCAGCCCCTGCAACCAGCTAGCCCAGAGACACCTCCGCCAGCTGGAGCAGCAGCCCCAGGCCTCCGGTCTCCGGGACGGAGGGTGGGGTGGGCGTATGACACTGGGGAGGTGTGGAGGTAGTGGGGTTTGGGGGGTTGTGTTTATTTTTTTTTAGGTATGGTAACCCTGAAAAGAGTCCAGGTTTTGTGTAGGTATGGTAACCCTGTTCAGAGTCCGGTATGTGTTTTTTTTTGTTTGCTTGGATGGGGGATGGGGGGGGGGGGGGGGGGGGAGTAGGCGAGGCCGGGGATTCTCCCCGGCCTCAATCTGGTGTTGGGGATATGTGGAGGGTTTATGTGGAGTGTGTGTTGTTGATGGCTGGTTTACAGCCTCACCTGGCCTGAGTCAGACTGATTGGACTCTGGCTGGGTGGGGCTGCACACCTGTGGTGCATGAGCAATCATAGCACCCAGGATAAACCCATAGACATATATACATAGACGCCTCATAGACTGACGCTGCCCGTTAGAGCTGACGTAGCAGCGCGGCCGCCATCTTGGAAGGGGACCCAGTGCGCCCCCAGTGCATTCATTTCTATGGAGGAAGGCGTATCCCCAACTACAATAATAAGCATAACTCCCCGAATTTTTACCGGATTTTCACGCGGTTTGGTTTGTTACAAATGGCAGCGATTTATTTATGATACAGGACGAATTTTTTTTTTTTTTTTTTTTTTTTTTTTTTTAAATAATAAGAATTATTGTTCAATCTTACTTGTTAAAGGTAATCCCACGCGATCTGGTGTCAATACTGCGCCGTAAGCTGCACAAAATACTGGCATAGCTTGCTCTCCCGTTGACTCCTATGCTAGACTAGAGTGAGGACTCCCTATACCAATATGGCGGCGACGCTGGGTTACGTTCCATCACGTCATGAGGCGTCTATGTATATATGTCTATGGGATAAACCAGCCATCAACACACACACTCGAGGAGGAGCCACTGTCATGACTAGTTGTACCATCAGCTCGGCGTATAACATCTGCCTGAAACTCCATTAAACATCTTGAACAACATCTACCCGTGTCCTGTGTCGGAGGGCCCAAAAGAAAGCCACTTAGGTGGCGTGTGGTGAGGGCAACCCTGCCACAGGCACTTACCCTTTTTTTGTTCCCACTGATGAGTTAATGCAACTAAATGAAGACACAGGAAAACCTTTTAGGTCTTCATTCAACTAAGATGAGAGGAAATGTTCAACATAAGTTAGATGGACAGGGCAATTTGTTTTTTTCCTCTTGCATTGATTTTACATTTAAGTTGGTGGATGGTTCTGCCATAGTACTACTACTAATACTAATAATCATCATCCTCATGATAATCACAATCATCATATAAATAAAAGTATAAATATTTAGTTATGCCCATATTCTCTTAATTACAAGCTATTCAAGCTTATCATGAACATTATATGTGCAGAGGAAATACTGGCTAGACTTTGCTGGCGGTGTGACAGGTTCTCTGATTACGGGTGTCATTGCTATACAGGCTTGTGCAGGAGGCATATATGTTGAAATATCTATTAATGATGCAGTGCATGCTTGTCATGAGTGATCATACACACTCCACCGTTGAAAAGAGAGAAACAAGTTATAGCAGGAGGGATGCGATTTCTCCCGAGTCCTTTTACCGTCATATCCTACAAAAAAATGAAGCAGAATTTATTTTTTGATTGATTTGAACTTTTGGTAATACGATTAAAGATTAAATTGCATCTCTTACCTCATCATAATCGCTTTCGTTCTTTTCATTCCAAACACCTGTTACAATGTGTATGATGGACAGGTGTCTTATCAACTGACTAAAATTAACAAAGGAAATCTTGTAGAAAATGTCTACAAGATTTTCTACAAGATTTCTTAAAAGAAAGAATTTGAAGCAATGCAAGGAACTCCACTTTGAACATGAACTTCAAATGTACAAATGTAATGAAACCTACTCATTAGTTTACTTCCTGAACCATTTACTGAACCAGTCGTCTGTCAATCACTGGCACCACAGTAACACAACCAAAGGAGAATGGTAAAGTGCTCTCATTAAACAGACAAGAGGTTAGACTGCAAAGAACCTTTCAAAGTAAGTAAAATGTATTAATATAGTCATCACAATGAATGACAGACTCAAAAGGCTTCGCAAACCATTTCATACACCCTTACTAGAAGGAATCTGAGGAACTCAAAGCCAGTAGGGAAAGACTAGAAACAAAAGTGTTGTTACTAGGGCATTTCATTGGGGACCCTGGCGCAAAGAAAAAAAAACAACATAAAACTGATACTAGCCTCGTCTCTTAATCCCCATTCTTCCTTTAGACAGTCACTGATTGTTAATCTCTTCTCTTCAGTGTCATCTTGTGTACAACCACCACCTGCTTCTTGTACTTTGTTGCAAGCATCAGATCCTGTGTTTCTGTATTGTGTGTATCCTGCTAGTATACTTTAGTCTTGTCTTGGCGCTGAAACACAACATTACTCACACAGACAGACACACTGACAACAACAATAATAGAGACGGAGCAAGGTGGACAGGGATGGTGGTGAGTTAATGCATGAATCTATTCAGGCTATAGCCTGACCCTATAGAGCAGTGGTTCTCAACCGGCGGGACACCCTCCCGGGGGGGGGCTTGGGCACTCCAAGCGCTGTGGCGGTTCAGGGGGGGGGGGGGGGGTGCGCGCGCGATCGTAATCCTATGACCTATGACCTATGACCGACGGCAGGGGGTGCGGCAACAATCGTGCACCCCCCCCCGTCAACACTTGCGCGCACCCCCCCCCCCCCCCGTCGACAATCGGGTGGGGGGGGGCCCCAACTGCAATGAACCAGTTTTGGGGGGGCCCAGCTTGAAAAAGGTTGAGAACCCCTGCTATAGAGGGACAGTCCTGAGTGGTCAGGACATGGTTATATGGCTAGCCAAACGACAAAGATAAAGAAGTCGTTTCGAGGTTCAATTAGAGCTATCAGCTATCGGCTTTCCTGATTACAGGAAATCTCTCTCTCTCTCTCTCTCTCTCTCTCTCTCTCTCTCTCTCTCTCTCTCTCTCTCTCTCTCTCTCTCTCTCTCTCTCTCTCTCTCTCTCTCCTCTCTCTCTCTCTCTCTCTCTCTCTCAATAACTGGACTTTGCTCTCCTTTTTTCATGCTTGCTTATTTTCCTCCCTTTAATTGTGTACAGTAAAAGGCCACCAGCCTCTCTCTGTAGCGTGCCAAAATAATTAGCCCATTTAAAAGCTGTTATTAGATTCCGAGCTGTGAGTTTGCAGCTCCCTGGTGGATATCTACACTGTGAATGTGTGGCTGATATTCTGGGCTGTTTCCTATGGTAACTTCCCACACAGTGAAACAGAAACACTGAAGAGAATAAAGAAGGAAAGAGGGTAGAAATGTGGCAAAGATCCAGAACCTAAATGTATGGCAAGAGAGATATAGAGAGAGCAGTTTGTAAGGATTAGAAAAGAAAGGGCACCTTAGGTTATCTGCATTGAGATGTTCTGTACAATAAATGTTGTACAGAAATAAAATACAAATAAATAAATAAATACAAATACAAAAAAGGCTGTTTCTCACATAGTATGTACTATATAAAATAGTGTGGGAGTGGTTTTTGAAAGTATAAAAAAAGATGAATAATCATCAATTTGAAATCAAAGAGCCAAGCTTTCAAGAACAGAATTCCCTGTGATATTGAATTTTGTAAATCAAAATGTATTGTATGTATGTATGTACATACTGACATACTGTATTTACAATGTATTTACAAATAATCAAAACCTTCAAAGCATTTCTTTTTAATTAAACAGTTTCGGTGGCACTATTCCACTGTTCCATAGTGGCCAGTTTCATGTGTGTGTGTGAGTGTGTGTATGTGTGTTCATGTGTGTGTGTGTGTGTGTGTGTGTGTGTGTGTGTGTGTGTGTGTGTGTGTGTGTGTGTGTGTGTGTGTGTGTGTGTGTGTGTGTGTGTGTGTGTGTGCATGCGTGCGTGTGCATCTGTGTGTAGGTGGTACTTGGCTGTGCCGGTGTGAGGTGAGTCTATATTTCACCCATAATGGCTGACAAGAATCACTGACTTATAATGACATTTATATACTTTAAGACTTGCTTTTCCCAGAACGATCAAAGTAAGTCTGAAATGATTGAAACTATTGTTGTGAAACTACTATTGTTCTGAAACCATTGTTATTAATGAAAAAATCGGTTTCCCTTTGCTGCACTTGTCCGTGACAATGCTGCCAGCCCTTTTACTGTATATCAACCGACTTCAATCAATGGTACCATAAAGTATGGTACATTATGGTACATACTTTACATTCGCTAACCTAAAATATCTTTCTTTGAATTGAAAATAATACAATAAATACAGTAAACCAAATACTGTATTTTTATTATGTATGGTACATTGGTTGTTGCTCAGGAATCCAACAGTGCAGTGGCAAGTCTTTTTCCCCCTTGTTTCCTGTAACAAACCTTTTTGTATTTCACCATGAGTTTCTATCCATCCAAGTAGGTCCTGTTAACCTGTCCGTTTTATATGGGAGTCGGTTTACTTTCCCATCCAGGCCTCACGTCCAACTCCGGTTCCCTGATGCCTGTCTTGGAGCTGATTGAGAGAAATAGATTAATGGTAGAGGAGAGAGAGAGAGAGAGAGAGAGAGAGAGGCTGTGGCTTTTTAATGGCACTGTCTGATTAACCCCAGCTCCATCCACACTAATACATGGCTTTCCACTGGGGGGGGGGGCGGACAACATGAAGGAGGAGACCTGGAGGAGAAGTCAGCCCACCACCTTGGTGGTTTGTGGTGAGTGGCAGACCCATGCTAACGTTAGCATCTCCTGGGACATTCTCAAACAGCTCAAACAGATGCTGGTCTTTTGTTAGCTGAAACCAAATCATGAACTCTATTCAGAAGGGGGTCCTATATGAATCAAATGGTCACACCTGTTATTTGCTATTGTGTCTTAACAACACAAAAATCAACAAAAAAATGTACACATTTATTTCATGTGTTCAAAAGTATAAATATGCCATCATTTCAAAATCTACTGACTGAAACAAAGTGGTGACAGCATGTGCACAGCATAACATTTTAACAAATCAAATCATAGCATATTTGTCCTCCTCCTCATTCAGTACCTGCATTGGATGACTAGCGGGTTTTATCACTTCCCACTAACCCCACTATACTTAATTTACATCATACAGTAAAGTAAGACATGTTCTGCCATTTCACCCTGCCATTCAGGTTGGTTGGATGACGGCAAGAGAGAGAGAGAAAGAGAGAGTGAGAGTGCGAGAGCAAGAGTGAGAGAGCGAGAGCAAGAGCGAGAGAGAGAGAAAGTTAGGAGCCCTCAGGAATGAATTGGTTGTTTAAAACCTACCGTGGCAGATGTTCTGTAGTGCCTGGATGTGCCTGTGGGCAACTACATCTAACAGATGGTGGGGGTATCAGCAGGGTTTTCCCCAAAGAGGCAGCTCCTGGCTGAACCAACCTGGTACAAAGCTCCTTATTAATGGTCTGACAGAGCAGCAACCAGGCTGGGTTGAATCGGAGGTTGCCTGTTTGTACTGCTTTACCTCAAACGTCCCTGTCTGTACAACAGAAGCAGACGTTCTATATTGAATAATCAACTGAACAGGTCTTTATTTTTTGATTAATAAATGTGTTTTACCTGGAAAAGAATGTACTGGAAATGTACTGTATATCCACTAAGCAGCAGCTCTATTGTAGCAGGGAGATGATAGCAGGTCCCAGCCTGTGAGGAACCGGCCAGTAACATGGACATTGCTGAGATAGAGGTGGCAACATGTGTTACTGTGTGGTCCCACTGCTGATTGGCTGCCACCTGGCAAGCCAATCAGCAGGGACCACACATCCAACCAATCACACACAATCAACAACCAATTAACTAAATCAATCACAAACACAATTAATTCCTCCAATAAAGCTTCTCCTTCACTTTTGTCAGTAAGTTTCTGTACTTCAGTTGATCACAACAAAGCCAAGGTTTTTCAGTCTTGGGGTGTGGCGGGGAGTTGGGCTGTGTTCATTGGTCAAAGAGTAAACTTTCTTTTTTTTTCACTGCCTTCCCACAAAACATACGAGCAAGGCATTACTCATTAAGAAATAATGAGTTTTGTAGCAGGAGCAGGCGGCTCCCAGGCATTAGTATGTACACTCCATCAACCTTGCTCCTGATACTGCTGGATGCTAACACAATAAATATGAAGATGTTTTTTTTTTTTTTTACCTGACCTGCCTGGCTCAATTTCAGGGAAAACAACAGCCTCTGGGTGCCATTAGGAGGCTGAAATCAGGTCAGAGAGGGAATGAAGAAGCTCTTCAGGCTCTGAAAGTTACTTTGATATTCATGATTTTTATGTTATGTCCTTCAAAAATAATAAAAAGGACTATAAGGAAACTACAAACACCTTTTGCTAATGCAATTGGTTTGCCTTTCAGGGAAAAACACTGATGTCTGACGATTGGGACCTGACATCTTAGGATCATGATTGGTTGATTCCTAAATGGGGTTCATATGACAAGGATTCTCATGCTTACTGTGTGGTTATGTAGCACAATGTCTCTCTCTCTCTCTCTCTCTCTCTCTCTACACCATTGCACACATCAATATTACAGGAGAAATTTTGCACTGACTTCACCCGAGTCAACAGCAGTCTACTGACTATACTCAAAATCACAGACACACACACACTTACGTATGCACACACACACACACATGCGCACACACACACAAACACACACTAATGCATTCTTTATGTCTTCTCATGCAGCTTAACATTTCAACATGAACTTAATGGCAGAGACAAACAAAAACAAATACTGTGACTCACCAGGTCAGACAGTAAGATATCTGGGCATTTCATCTCATGGGATAAAACAAAAAATGGCCAAAATAAAATGTTAATTATTTAAGAAGACATGCCATTGGAAAGAGACCAACACATGTATCTATGCATTGCATTTCAAAAGGAAGGCATTGCTGTATGAGGCAGGCTAGTGTGGCAGAATGGACTGGCAGAATCAGAGAAGCTGTGGGAGGGTAAATATATACAGATCATTGGGTGAACATGTTCTGTTTTGACAGGGGCTGACATGAACTGAGCTTCTGGCCCGGGCCTAGATGACTTTTCTCAGCAGAAGCAGGCCACAACTACTACAACTAAAAATAAATAAATAAATCTAATGTTATACCTTATTATAATAAATACAATATAATTGTGTCAAGTTAAAAATAAATATTCCCCATGCTGGGATCTGAAACTACATAACAATCTGGAACCAGCTTTTCTGTCACTACTGCTCCTCAAGATCCTACACAATACCAACTGTTTTAAATCCCTGAACAGTTTGCATCATACAAAGCACAACAAATAAACAAAAACTACCAGACCAGTTTGCTCTTTTATTATAATGTGGCTCTTTTCAAGGTGTAACCAACAGTTTTACTTAACAGACGAATGAGCTATTTACAATATGATATAATCATTCCATTGTTCATTTTAACATAGGCCTACTGTAGTTAGAGATCCCGGTAGTTTATTTTATTTTATTTATTTGTCTGGGAATCGGTTAATGTTTCCCAGACAAATAAAGTGCTACAGTGATTGCATTGTTGCAATGCACTGACGCAATAAAGCAGCATTGACCTGCTGTTTGATTGCTGAGGACTGCTGGCCATTCAGAGACACTTGGATGAAAACACAGGACAGAAAGGGAAAGAATAACAATAAGAAAAGAGATGAATTGATCGCAGACAATGAATGGTCTGTGCTCAGTTGAAAGAGAGGGAACACACTGCTGTAATTATTTGTGTTAAATTTCCCTCATAATAATTTGGGGAGGTGCTATGGGATCTGGATTCAAAGTCAAGGGAAATGTATGAACAATTCAAAAGAAATCAAATAATCAAATTTCAAAAGAAATCAAATAATTATACAATTTTATACCATGAATAAAAAAAATACATCCTGCCTCTGACTATTTTTACCGCCATATTCTTGTCCTTTCTTTCTATAAGTTGAATTGATGCTATGGTGGAGACCGATTTGTTGTCTGCTGGTATTAAATAACCATTACTGTAAAATCTGGATGTTGAAGAGAGCAACTCCAAGCTGTGCTATAATTGTTTGCAAGATCCTTGTGAAGTGTGCTTTCCGCCAAGTTGATCAGAAACGGATGAATGCAGCTTCAAGTCACTCTGCTTGCCTTCCAGCACTTCCAAATGGGCAGCAGTGCACCCACCTGCAGCACTGGAGTTGAACCCTGTGACTCTTCACATCACCAGCTAGACATTTTATTTTTTAGCAATCACAAACAAACTCTTCAAGATAAAGAGATTAAAAGAGACATTTGATCTCCATTCAATTATTTGCGTTTTGTTTGTGTGTGTGTGTGTGTGTGTGTGTGTGTGTGTGTGTGTGTGTGTGTGTGTGTGCGTGCATGCGTGCGTGTGTGCGTGCGTATGTACGTGTGTGTGTGTGTGTGTGTGCGTGTGTGCGTGTGTGTGTGTGTGTATGGGGGCAAATATGTGTGTGTGTGTGTGCAAACATGGAAAAGCAGCAGGAGATGTGTGTATAATATGGAGGTTGACTCTTCCTGTCACCGACTTGATGTCTGCAGATCTGCATTTCCTGTGAAGCACAGAGGAGCCGGTATTAAGGGCAAGGTGAAGCGAGATATTAGCCCCAGAGGGTTTACAAACGGGGGGAAAACCACACATCTGCAACACAACCTCTGCAGCATCTCTGTTCCATCAGCTGTGACTGACAGATTCACTCGGCTGGAACAAAACGCTGGCAGAACTGCTGACCTGACGGGGGGAGAGAGGAGAAGGTGTGCTGACTAAATCTGTTATCAGGGCCTGCGAGCGGATCACCGCCGGGAACATTAATAGATGTGAAGAAGGAGAGAAGAGTTGGAGACGAGATGTGTCGAAAACGTAGAAAACCGCTCGCAACAGCCAAGGTGAAGATCTCACTCTCACACGTGCACACAAACACACAAACACACTCACACACACACTCTCCCTCTCACACACACTCTCTCTCTCTCTCTCCCTCTGACTTTTATACATATTGTGGCAACCTCGGGGAGGAGAAGAGGTGCCACCAGACCAGTATTGGAAAACAGTTGACTGTCCACACCAGTTTCACAATTAACCAAATTTATTGTAGATTCAGGAGAGGGGGGGAAAACTCCGCCGCCGCAGAGGGGGGGTCGGTCCTGAGGGGGCTCAGGCTCTGGACTCGTCGTCGGGGGTTGAGCGTGGGGTTCGGTGCACGGGGTCGGGTTCTCAGACTGTCCAGGGTTCAGCAGGAGGGAGGGATGTCAGACAGGCGGGGGTCGGTACACGGGCGGGTTCTCCTGGGGAAAAGGGTCATACACAGTCTCCCTACCTACCTACCTACCTACCTACCTACCTACCTACCTACCTACCTACCTACCTACCTACCTACCTACCTACCTACCTACCTACCACCATACTGCTCTCCAGCTACTCCTTCTCCGTTGTGTCCACTTCCTGCTGCTTTTATCTTCTCTCCCCTCATTAGGGTGAGTGGCTGCAGCTGCTCCGCTTCCTGGTCTCGTTAGACCTCCATATATGGTTGGGTTTCCTTTAGACAGAGGGGAGAGTGAAAAGCGCTCCGCGGCCACCAGATGGCAGGGGGCAACATACACCCCATCCACCACCTTCCCACATACCCTCCTCCTTACCTGTACCTGGCGGGCGCCACAATATATACATCCACACTAACTCAAACACAAACACACACACACATGCATGCACATTTTTACTAAATATGGAATTACTGTGTTCACTATTTAAATCTCTAAATCCATAAAATAATGCTATCTTAATGCATTAAGATAATTATTCATTTCCAAAGACAATCGTTCTGTTCTGCAACTTGGAAGTAATATAATTTCCTGCTTCCAGTGAGATCTAATGCATATCAGCCTCAGGCTCAACTCCCAATTCAAATGAAACATATTGCTCAGAGATGTCATTTCCTCTCTATCTCTCCTACACAACGCTCTTTATTTTTACTCTCCAATTTGGAGAGTCTATTGTGGTATATTCTTCTCAGCTGCCAGAATGCTGGTCTGTGCATGATGAAATGATGGAGGTCCACTCCCAAAAGTGTCTGAGTAAATAACTTCGGTAACCCTTCCTTTTACAGTACGGTAATTACCAGCTAATTACCTGGTAATAAGATGTATTTACTAAGTAATAACCAGGTAATTAAATGTAATTACCTTCTAATTACCAAGTACTTACCAGGTAATTACCAAGTACTTACCAGGTAATTACCAAGTATTTACATTACATATTTACCTGGTAACTACCACTTATTTACCTGGTAGTTACCTGATATTTACCTGGTAACTACCACTTATTTACCTGGTAGTTACCTGATAACAACCACTTATTTACCTGGTAGTTACCTGATATTTACCTGGTAACTACCACTTATTTACCTGGTAGTTACCTGATATGGTAAAAACATAAACAAAAACTTGTTGGTATTTACCTGGTAAATACCAACAAGTTACCCAGTATTTACTAGATATATACTGAAAACTACCAGGTATTTATCCAGGAATTATAGATTATGTATTACCAATCAACCTGTGTAGTGACAGTGAGGGTAGTAATGACTCTGATATTTACCTGGTAATTACCCAGTATTTACTTGATAACTTGCAACTATTTACTAAGTAATTACTTTCTAATTACCCAGTAGTTACAATTTACCCAATAACCCCCATGTATGTATGCAGATATTAACTGGTATTTACCCAGTAATTACAAATGTAATTCCAAAACATTATCAGGTAAAACCCTGTGAATTACCCTGTAAGGAAGGTGGAACTGTACTGTAAAAGGAAGCGTGGTTTGTTTCAATGATATTACGATATACTTTCCTGGTAACTGTAGATTATAATCCTCTAGTTTTGAACATGGTATCTGGCAAAAACTCCCATATCTCCCTGATAATTATCGGGGTGATATCAGAGTTTTACAGAGTAGTTACCTGTAAGAAAGGTGGAACTGTACTGTAAAAGGAAGCATGGTTTGTTTCAATGATATTACTGTAGCTCCCAAGTAGTACACACGAGGCCAGAGGTCTTTGTTAGAAAACAGGATTTATTTTCCAGGTCGAACCAACCCGTGAGAACTGGGTTTAAAGAGAACAATAATTCAAATCAATAAATACAATTGACAACATGCAAATGTCCGTTTTTTCAGCAGCACAACAGGTGTTACATTTACACCAAAAACCACTACACACACCTCACATAGTCCACAACTCAATATTAACTTGTAAATGTACAAACTTAACTTACATATACATATTCACCACTTTACGTCGTATGCAAATCCCCATCACGCACCAACCATGCAATGGAATGCAACACAATCGTTCACGTTCTTCATAGACGTAAATAAAAGATAAACATGCCTCGTCCACTGTGAACTACTTAAGGAGGGAATGTTCTTGTATGCGTCTTCCTTGTCCTTTATAGTTGTTCTACTTTAAGTGCCTTTAGCTTTTAACTTTAACTTATAGCTCATAGAACGTGCTGCCTCTTTCGCGCTGTTTGGCTAGGTGCGTTGCTAAAAGGTGTCGTATTCCGGCGGCAATTAGTTCCGCCCCAATGCCATTCTGGGTATCTGCAGGAATCATAAAGATGAATTTACTACCTTTTACTACCTTTTTTACTACCACCAAAATATTTTTTACTACCAACACGACGCGGCCGGGGGGCTGGGGGTTGGGGAGTATTGAGTAGAGTTAAAAATGATTACAGATTGATTCAAGTGCCAATTTGGTGTAAATTGACCCACAGTCCTGTATAAGCTCACCACATGCAGTCCATATGGATAAAGATTTGGAGCAACACCTCTTCACAATTTGTGTTCCAAATTGTCCCATTGTTTTTTCCTATGTACTGCGTTTTATTTGGTTTTAACATCTGAATGTTAGTGAGAAGAAAAGATGGATGAAAAAAAAAAAAAAAAAAACAGCGGTAAAAGCAATCGAGTATGTCCGGGAGAGGGCTGCTCTCCTCGGACACATTACTCTGAAGCCCCGGTGACGGTCTGGAAGTGCGGATTAATAAATACTTCTTTTTTTTTAAACAGCAGTTAAAAGCTAGCGTGTGTGTCCGGGAGAGGGCTGCTCTCCTCGGACATATTACTCAGAAGCCCCGGTGACGGTCTGGAAGTGCGGATTAATAAATACAATTTAAAAAAAACAGCGATAAAAGCTAGCGTGAGTCCGGGAGAGGGCTACTCTCCTCGGACACATTACTCTGAAGTCCCGGTGACGGTCTGGAAGTGCGGATTAAAAAAATAAATAAATAAAAATAAACAGCGGTTAAAGCTAGCGTCTGTGTCCGGGAGAGGGCTACTGTCTTCGGACACACATTACTCAGAAGCCCCGGTGACGGTCTGGAAGTGCGGATTAATAAATAAAATAATGTGAGCGCGGTACAGCGGACCTGAACCGGATGTGATGAGACTTGTTTAGCAGAATGCGGAAGTATGTTGCGCATAACCCTTAGCATCGTATACTTTAATTTTAAGCTAGAATTTTTCTTTTTCTTTTTTTTCAGAACAAATATTATATGGAATATGGAAACTCATATATGGATGTGGTGACTTTTTTTTTTACTACCAAGTGAAATTACATTTACTACCTTTCAAGGGCCTTAATTTTGAAAAAAAAAATTACTACCTTTTACTACCTTTTACTACCCCGCGGGGACCCAAACGGGAGGTTAACAAATTAAACAAACTATACCAGGAAAGTATATGGTAACCATGTACTTTCCTGGTATAGTTTGTTTAATTTGTCGTGTGTCTATGAAGAACGTGAACGATTGTGTTGCATTCCATTGCATAGTTGGTGCGTGATGGGGATTTGCATACGATGTAAAGTGGTGAATATGTATATGTAAGTTAAGTTTGTAAATTTACAAGTTAATATTGAGTTGTGGACTATGTGAGGTGTGTGTAGTGGTTTTTGGTGTAAATGTAACACCTGTTGTGCTGCTGAAAAAACGGACATTTGCATATTGTCAATTGTATTTATTGATTTGAATTATTGTTCTCTTTAAACCCAGTTCTCACGGGTTGGTTCGACCTGGAAAATAAATCCTGTTTTCTAACAAAGACCTCTGGCCTCGTGTGTACTACTTGGGAGCTACAGTAATATCATTGAAACAAACCATGCTTCCTTTTACAGTACAGTTCCACCTTTCTTACAGGTAACTACTCTGTAAAACTCTGATATCACCCCGATAATTATCAGGGAGATATGGGAGTTTTTGCCAGATACCATGTTCAAAACTACACACCCTAATGGGTGGTAGAGGATTATAATCTACAATTACCAGGAAAGTATATGGTAATATCATTGAAACAAACCACGCTTCCTTTTACAGTACAGTTCCACCTTCCTTACACGGTAACTACTCTGTAAAACTCTGATATCACCCTGATAATTACCCGATAATTATCAGGGAGGTATGGGAGTTTTTGCCAGAGACCATGTTCAAAACTAGAGGATTATAATCTACAGTTACCATGAAAGTATATCGTAATATCATTGAAACAAACCACGCTTCCTTTTACAGTACAGTTCCACCTTCCTTACAGGGTAATTCACAGGGTTTTACCTGATAATGTTTTGGAATTACATTTGTAATTACTGGGTAAATACCAGTTAATATCTGCATACATACATGGGGGTTATTGGGTAAATTGTAACTACTGGGTAATTAGAAAGTAATTACTTAGTAAATAGTTGCAAGTTATCAAGTAAATACTGGGTAATTACCAGGTAAATATCAGAGTCATTACTACCCTCACTGTCACTACACAGGTTGATTGGTAATACATAATCTATAATTCCTGGATAAATACCTGGTAGTTTTCAGTATATATCTAGTAAATACTGGGTAACTTGTTGGTATTTACCAGGTAAATACCAACAAGTTTTTGTTTATGTTTTTACCATATCAGGTAACTACCAGGTAAATAAGTGGTAGTTACCAGGTAAATATCAGGTAACTACCAGGTAAATAAGTGGTTGTTACCAGGTAAATATCAGGTAACTACCAGGTAAATAAGTGGTAGTTACCAGGTAAATATCAGGTAACTACCAGGTAAATAAGTGGTAGTTACCAGGTAAATATCAGGTAACTACCAGGTAAATAAGTGGTAGTTACCAGGTAAATATCAGGTAACTACCAGGTAAATAAGTGGTAGTTACCAGGTAAATATGTAATGTAAATACTTGGTAATTACCTGGTAAGTACTTGGTAATTAGAAGGTAATTACATTTAATTACCTGGTTATTACTTAGTAAATACATCTTATTACCAGGTAATTAGCTGGTAATTACCGTACTGTAAAAGCAAGGGTTACCATAACTTCTTATTTAACAGAGAACACAAGCAGGAAGTCATTCAATGCATTGAATTGTCCGAAACGTCTCGAACCAGCCCAATGGGGTCCGAGTCTGAACTGATTTCTCTAATACACACACACTTCTTGCCAAGTCAGGTATGCCTTAATTGGCTTGTTTCTGAAGACCGAAATTGTACTCCCATCTAGCAGATAACGTTTTGGATTTACGATCAAAGACAAACTCTCACAATCACATATGCAAGCCTTTCCAAGGCCATGGGAAAGAGCTTCATGGTACACTGTTGGCCTTTAGGGTTATCTGTATGTCTCTATATGTTGTGGAAGAACACTTCTGTGTTCTTCTCCTAAAACAGAAACATCCTTTATGTAAAGGATGAATGAATATGATGAATAAAAGAAATAAGGAGAACAACCTGTAAATGTATAACAGAAAATACACTACACTATCTGCCTGCTCGTCCGCCCGTCTGTCTGGCGGCCTGCAGCACTAATCAAGCAAGCAATATTTCTGTTCCCTTGTAAACATCCATTAGGCCTACCTGCCATATGTGCTGTGCCACTGGACGAACAGACGGATGGACAGGTCATTTATGTGCTTCATTTTGTACATTTCCTGTACAAAACAATTCTTGTGTGAATGTTGACCTCAGCCGTTTCCCCTATTATCCCAGCCTGCTTTTTCTTTGCTCCAATTGCTTCATACTCCACTCTCATTTCCTTTATCCCAAACCCCTAGTGCTTCCTATGTGCTTCTTTTCAACATCCATTTCATCAACAGCAACCCGCCGTGACCACCACCATGACCGCCACCATCTGCAAGATAAACGAGATGTTAAACAAAGTGCCAAGCTTCCCTCTCCCTTCCTTCTTGATGTCTCCGCCCGGCACACAGGTGCTGTGTCTCAATTTACGTCACTTGCACATATTGTACTTACACTTGCTGTTTGGCAAAATGCAGTGCAAAATGCAGTGCACTACAAGTACCCGGATGGGGTACACTTAACGGTCAGAAATTGGAGTGTTGAACGCTGGACACTTCTCACCCTCAATGGTAGCGTGCGTGTGTGTGGTTGGCTACATAACGGAAGGGGACAACCAACATTTGTGAATATCGTGGTCAAATTAAAATAACATTTTCATTGATTTTTAATAAAGTCAAGTGAGCAAACAAGAAGAAGAAGACAAAGCGGTCGCAATCATCATTTCCGCTAAGTGCACAATGGCTGTGTTCGATTTTGAGACACACTACGCTGTCCGAATTCACGCACTACACAAGTAAGTACATAGTGTACACAGTGTACTACATGGAAGTGTACTAACGGAAGTATCTGAATTTCGACACACACCAGGTCTCTCTCCAGGGTCAGTGTGGACACAGAGACTAACATTGACACTGGGGCTGAAGCTGCCCCCCACCCCCCCCCCCCCCCCCAAAAAAAAGTGCTTTCCCTTATCGCCGCCAAAAGGTCAGAGCCTAATTTGATATTACAGCTTTTCAGCTTCTTCAAGGCATGCAGTGTAGCTCTCTCTGTTCGTTTCCTCACCAGCCGTCAAATTGTCACAAAGCGTTTCTGTAGTTGACATTTTGATATGATTTGATCCAGCTATGTCCTCTCTTTAAAATAAAAAACACAAAAAACTTTACCTTGTAACCATTGCATGCATGAATGCAAGCGTACAGATACACACACACACATACACACACACACACACAAATGTGTGCACACGCACGCACACACATGCACGCATACACATACATGTACATATGAGACCAGTACTTTATGTGATTGTTTTTTTAATTGGCTATGACTGCTCACTGTACAACATTTTACACACAACTGCATTGCATTAAAAGGCAAAATCAATTTCCTTAAGATTATTGTCTGCATTATATGAACACCAAGGCATTAATACACCTTGTAATTTCAGAAAATGCCGTTCTCATGTTGCATTTAGTTTAACAAAATCCCTTCACAGCCTGCATTTATTACCTTGTCAGAAGAAATAATAAATCACTAAATAATACATCATCACTTCAATACATATATTTGAATTGAACTACAAAGTAAAAACATATTAGGAAAAAGAAAAAGATAGAAAAAATATTTGTATAATTTTGTGGTTATCTGCATGTCTAGATCTCCATATGTAATATAGAATATAATTACATATGATAATATCTACTCCCACTGCTTCTTTACCAGTCATCATACTCTCTGGGGAAGTCACAGGCAGGAGGACTATTTTAATTACATCATAAACCTTGATTAGCTGAGGCAGTTATTGATCTAAGGCAAGCATTCAAAACGTTGCTCTCAGGGGGCCAGGAAGCCATTATTGTTTAATAGGTTTTCATTAAGATACTGTTCATGAAATCCTTTTAATAAATGAAAGAATAATTAGTAATATATTTTTTAATGCATCATTTACACGTGGGCTGATTCTAAAGTGTTGACCACTGCAAACACAACGAGGACAGATTTAGACACTAATGGTGACTTTAATGACTGAACCGAAATGGGACGAAGCTTCAGTGGTTTTGAGTTCAATAGGTTAATATTGTAGTTCTCCCTGTGGATCTATTATACAAAATGATCTGTTATGGATGTGAAAACACAGTGAGGAGTGGAGGAGAGAGCAGAGGAAAGGAGAGGAGAAGAGACAGGAACGGAGAGGACAGACGAGAGGAGAGAAGAAGAGAGGAAAGGGAATGAAAGGAGAGCCAAGGAGGAGGGGAGATGCAAGGAGAGGAGAGGAGTAGAGTGATGGAGAGAAGATAGCAGAAGAGAGGAAATCTCTTTATTTTTCTTTATTTCGCCATTCTTTGCCGTTGTCGTTTCTACTTCTGTATACTGTTTGTCGTAGAAACTTTGTTACAACATCAAAACATTCAAATTTATAATGGAAGTTGATGGGAGGAATGTTTGAAAGTTGAAATGTCAACAACTACAAGTGCTAATTTATTCATACTTTATGGACAGGTGGGTACAAATAGCGCCACCATTTGGTCAGTTATTACGTGTTTTACGTTTTAGCTAATAACTCATGAACCGTGAGGTGTAGCAGAACAATATTTGCACAGTGTGTTCTTTGGATGATGCCGATTCGACTGATATAGGCCGCGCCCATTTGCGCCTGTAAAATTCTCCTGCCATTTTGCATTTTTTGGTGAACACATTTTTTTCTTCTTTTTGTTCATATTTCTTACTTTCCATATGTGATGACCCTGAACAAAGCTCATATGATTTCGTTTTTGGGTATCACTTACTGTTTGTCTGTAATTGGTGACCAAACTTTTGAAGGCGTGGCCTAATGCTCTAAATGGGGCAACTCTTCAATGCTAAATTTATGTGCAACCAAATTTGGGAATGTGCAACCAAATTTGGGAATGTGCAACCAAATTTGGGAATGTTCCACAGGGTTAGGAACATTCCCAAATTTGGTTGCAAACATTAAACATTGGTACAGTAACATTAAAACATGATATTTCTACAATTCTGTTGACTTTCATAAAATTAAACTTGGTAAACAAGTTCTCCATGAGCATGTGCATGACATATTTAAGCATGGCACCAATAGCCCCACCTTGAGGCCATTAGTAAAACATCACCATACTACTTATTAACCGCCGTATCTCTTTAATGTAATATTCCATGGTGACCAAATTCAGCAAAGTTGTACAGATGGGGATACTGAACAAGTCTGTAGCATTTCATACAATTTCACCTGTAGGTGCTATGTGGCGCTAAAATATTTGAAAAATGTCTGTTGTAGCAGCAGCTTGCAGCTGGCCGCAGCCACAGCAGCGAACATCTCTCCATAAGTGTCTTTTACACTGGGGACACCACTTTTTGTAATGGACAGTTTTTTTCTGAATAATAACTTGCACCAAGAAATGGTAACTAACAAATGAAAACACTTTGAGAAAGGTTTATTTGCACAATAAGAAAACATGTTAACATTATTCCTTCAGTTGTTTTTACAGCAGTGATATTGGATATTATTATCACTTTCTACAGCAGATGTGATATTGGCATATGCGGTTGACATGGTGTTGCAGCTGTGGATGTGATGCATATGGATGAATGTTACTTATGCGGTTGATGTTGTGGTATATTGTTGTATTTTTCTCGCCGTAATTATCTACTCAACTCTACTTATACCGATCCCCCATTACATTGCCTAAAATCGCATATGTTGAAGACCATTTAAAACAATGATTTCATCTGAGCTCTTATGTCCCCACCACTTTTCAACACAACATGATGCCCTTGCAGCTCTCACATTCTAGTTTCAAATGTTATTTTCCATCCATCCATCCATCTTCTTTCTGCTTATCTGGGGTTGGGTCGCGGGGGGCAGCAGTCTAAGCAGGGAAGCCCAGACTTCCCTCTCCCCAGCCACTTCGTCCAGCTCTTCCTGGGGGATCCTCTCAACACGGAGGAGTAGCGGGTCTACTCCGAGCTCCTCCCGGATGACCGAGCTTCCCACCCTATCTCTAAGGGAGAGCCCAGCCACCCTGCGGAGGAAGCTCATTTCGACCGCTTGCACCCGCGATCTTGTTCTTTCGGTCATTACCCAAAGCTCATGACCATAGGTGAGGGCAGGAACATAGATCGACTGGTAATTCAAGAGCTTTGCCTTTCAGCTCAGCTCCCTCTTCACCACGACGGATCCGCGCAGAGTCCGCATTACTGCAGACGCCGCACCAATCCGCCTGTCGATCTCCCGCTCCATCCTCCCCTCACTCGTGACCCCAAGGTACTTGAACTCCTCCACTTGGGGCAGGATCTCATCCCCGACCTGGAGAGTGTACTCCACCCTTTTCCGGTTGAGAACCATGGACTCGGATTTGGAGGTGCTGATTCTCATCCCGGCCGCTTTACACTCGGCTGCGAACCGGTCCAGCAAGAGTTGGAGGTCACGGTCTGATGAAGCCAACAGGACCACATCATCCACAAAAAGCAGTGACCCAATCCTGAGGTCACCAAACCGGACCCCCTCAACTAGAAATCCTAATAATAATAGAAATGCGCCTAGAAATCCTGTCCATAAAAATTATGAACAGGATCGGTGACAAAGGGCAGCCCTGGCGGAGTCCAACCCTCACTGGAAACAAGTCTTATAACTTATTAACTTATATATCTAACTTATTACCGGCAATGCGGACCAAGCTCTGACACCGGTCATACAGGGAACGGACAGCCCGTATCAGGGGGTCCGATACCCCGTACTCCCGGAGAACCCCCCACAGGGCTCCCCGATGGACACGGTCGAATGCCTTCTCCAAGTCCACAAAACACATGTGGACTGGTTGGGCAAACTCCCATGCACCCTCAAGGATCCTGCAGAGGGTGTAGAGCTGGTACACTGTTCCACGACCTGGACGAAAACCACATTGCTCCTCCTGAATCCGAGGTTTGACTATCCGACGGACCCTCCTTTCCAGCACCCCCGAATAGACCTTACCAGGAAGGCTGAGGAGTGTGATCCCCCTATAGTTGGAACACACCCTCCGGTCCCCCTTCTTAAAAAGAGGGACCACCACCCCAGTCTGCCAATCCAGAGGCACTGCCCCTGATGTCCACGCGATGCTGCAGAGTCGGGTCAACCATGACAGCCCCACAACATCCAGGGCCTTAAGGAACTCCGGGTGGACCTCATCCACCCCCGGGGCCCTGCCACCGAGGAGCTTCCTGACCACCTCGGCGACCTCAGCCCCAGAGATAGGAGAGCCCACACCAGAGTTCCCAGGCCCTGTTTCCTTACAGGAAGGCATGTCGGTGGGATTAAGGAGGTCTTCGAAGTATTCCTTCCACCGATCCACAATGTCCCGAGTTGAGGTCAGCAGCGCACCGTCTCCACCATACACAGTGTTGACGATGCACTGCTTCCCCCTCCTGAGACGCCAGATGGTGGTCCAGAACCTCTTCGAAGCCGTCCGGAAGTCGTTCTCCATGGCCTCACCGAACTCCTCCCATGTACGGGTTTTTGCCTCAGCAACCACCGCAGCTGCGCTCCGCTTGGCCTGCCGGTACCTGCCTGCTGCCTCCAGAGTCCCACAGGCCAAAAAGGTCCTATAGGACTCCTTCTTCAGTTTGACGGCATCCCTCACCGCCGGTGTCCACCAGCGGGTTCGGGAATTGCCGCCACGGCAGGCACCGACCACCTTGCGGCCACAGCTCTGGTCGGCTCCCTTAACAATGGAGGCGCGGAAACATGGCCCACTCAGACTCAATGTCCCCCGCCTCCCCCGGTACATGGTCAAAGCTCTCCCGTAGGTGGGAGTTGAAGCTCTCTCTGACAGGAGACTCTGCCAGACGTTCCCAGCAGACCCTCACAATACGTTTGGGTCTGCCAGGTCTGACTGGCATCCTCCCCCACCATCGTAGCCAACTCACCACCAGGTGGTGATCAGTTGACAGCTCCGCCCTCTCTTCGCGAGAGTCCAACCCCTCTCGAGAAGACTGGTTCCAGGTTCCGCTGCCCAGCTCACACTGCACCCGACCCCTTTGGCCCCTCCCGCTGGTGGTCTGCAGGAAGGGGGTCCCACGTCTTCGCTTCGGGCTGTGCCCGGCCGGGCCCCATGGGTACAGGCCCGGCCACCAGGCACTCGCCCTCGAGCCCCACCCCCCGGCCTGGCTCCAGGGGGGGGCCCCGGTGACCCAAGTCCGGGCGAGGGACATGGAAGACCATTTATTTTTAATTAATAATAATTAATTGCATTTATATAGCGCTTTTCAAGACACCCAAAGCGCTTTACATAGTGTGTGTGTGTGGACAGTTTGCATGTTCAATTTCACCAAGTTACATGTCGGCACTAAACACGCTCTAGCGCCGCTTTTTCAAAAACAAGGTACCATTGGATTCCTTGGATCATGCCGACTTCAAAGCACCCTATGACGTCATAATGCGTCATAACAGATTTTCCGCCATCTTTGATTTTGTCGAAAGTGAAAAAAAAGTTTCACAGGTCGCAATTTTTGACGGATTCTCATGAAAATCAACACAGACTATCTTCAGACCAATCCACACAAAAGTTAGGAGATGGATTTTTCAATTTCGACTTTGTGTGCCCGTTACAGCCAATCGAAATCAGCGACGAATGCAGCGATTTCGATGTGAGCTCATATCTCGGGAACGCTTTGACGTATCAAAATAAAATTTGATGGCATGCTTCGAGGCTCTGTCCCAAGTGTAGGAAACAAATCTGGTGTCATTTGGTCCCTAGGGGGCGCTGTAATTAGCAAAACATTGTTTTTGCTCATAACTCTTGATGTGTTTTTACTGGAAATGAAATTGTGATATCTGCAGATACTGTGGGTTGCCCCATTGATAGTTTATGCCAACTTTTCACGTTAGCCAATCGCCATTGGCGGCAACGCCGCCAAACAGGAAGTTTGCTCGTAACTCGGCGACGCTTTGACTTCCGAAGACCAAACTTGGTCACGTGCATCGAGACTCCCTCCGAAGTGGGCAAAACAAATTTGGTGTCATTTGTCCACTAGGGGGCGCTGTAATTAACAAAATTGCATTTTTGCTCATTTCTCTTACATACTATGTAAAAATCACACGGCTAGGATACACCAGGCAGTAGCTCAGTCCATAGAGACTTGGCTTGGGAACGGGAGGGTCGACGGTTCTAGTCCAGCACGGACCACAGTATGGAAAATGGACTGGTGGCTGGGGCGAATAGAATGAAAGAATAAAGAAGGCACACGAACATTTGCATTTTCATAATAATGTAATCTGGTGTCATTTGGTCCCTAGGGGGCGCTGTAACTAGCAAAACATTCTCATAACTCTTGATGTGTTTTTATTGGAAATGAAATTGTGATATCTGCAGATACTGTGGGTTGCCCCATTGATAGTTTATGCCAAATGTTCACGTTAGCCAATCGCTATTGGCGGCAACGCCACCAAACAGGAAGTTTGCTCGTATCTCGGCGACGCTTTGACTTCCGAAGACCAAACTTGGTCACGTGCATCGAGACTCCCTCCGAAGTGGGCAAAACAAATTTAGTGTCATTTGTCCACTAGGGGGCGCTGTAATTAACAAAATTGCATTTTTGCTCATTTCTCTTGACATGTTTGGATTTGACACTAAATGTTCATGTCTGCTGATACTGTGGAATGTCCCCTTTCAGGATCTTGCTAAACTTTTCACGTCATCATAAGAATTCGGCCGCCATATTGGATTTTAGCGAAAGCAAAACAAAATTTTCATCCGTCGCAAATTTTGTCTGATTCTCAAGAAAATCGGCACAGACCATCTTCAGACCGATCCGCACAAAAGTTACTTAGTAGCGTTGTCAATTTTCAACTTCATGCGCCTGCTACAGGCAATCGAAAGCAGCGGCGAAGGCGCAGATTTCGATGTGAGCTTATATCTTGGGAAGGGTTTGACGTATCTTTTATTCCGTTGATCGCCCGATTGGCATGGGTCCCACATTGCTGCTTGCAGCTATATTCTTTATAGTGTTCCTTTTTAAGAATGAGAAAATCTTCAAAATTACAATCATAATTCAGAGGACTTGTTTGTTTCGATTTGCATGTAAATCATCTAAATACAAATCTAAACTACCATTCCCTGTATTTCAATGGATAATTAATTATTTCAGGTGAAATTTTTTTTAAATCTGATTAAAAAGATTTACGCTAATGAATATTATCTGCATAAATGATATGGTTGCACATAAACGGCTGGCATTGTTCAAGACCTTAATCTTAATTAATGAGCCCTGCGAACAAGCACTCATTGAAGTGTTGTAGAAGCCCACTTCAGCAGCTCCACTGACCTGTGTCTGCATGATAACCAACAGTATACTTCTGACTGATTATTTGAGAGCTCATTTTCTTTTTCATTCCTTGTCTTTAAACTTCTTTTGCTTCTTTCTTGACCAGGTCGGTCTTGGAAATGAGATTTTAATCTCAAGTAGACTCATCTGGTCATATAAAGGTTAAATTAAATAAATATGTAAATACATCAATAAATAAATAAATACATTCCTAGAATGGATAGACTAGAGGGTGAGAGGGAGAAGATGTGAGAAGAGATTCTAAATGAAGACTATGTTGAAGAATGCATTTTTTTCTATATTATTTGTACAGCAGATGGCTACAACTACAATATTGGTCAAATTTGAGTTTTAAAAAATTGTTTACATTTGTATATATAAGTTTATGCCATTTGGTGGATGCTTATATCCAAAGCAACTTACAATACTGTGCGTGCATACATTTTTAATATGGGTGGTCTCTGTGGGAATCGAACCCCTAACCCCGGCAATGAATGCCATGCTCTAAGCTAACAGTTGAACTGGTCAGGACCACATATACTATGTATACTCACTACTCTGGTTTGTCTGACTTTAAAGAGTAAACACAGCTCCAAAAATATGGGTGAAGTGTTATACAAGTTCTAAGTTCTAAGTTATAGTGCACTCAATAATATTCTGCCCTTGAAATTGATTACTGTGAGGAAATAATTTGCTTCAGAAAGTCTTTTGTTGTCATTTTTTAGATGATTAAGTTATTTCATCATCTCAAATAATTTATTTTGATAATCCAATCACTTATTTAATGTTTGCTAAGCACTCAAACTCTAATAAGTGGGCTGTTTGCGTTTATAACTCTTAATGGTTTACTGTTTTGCATTTGTCACATGGTAGAGAAATGCAATAGCATTGTGTAGATTTGGATTGGATATAGCGCTTTGGCACTTGGAGCAAAGCAACCTAGAAGACATGAAAAGGAAGCTGTTAGTAGGAAAACATGCAGTCTGTGATTTCAGTCTGTGATTATCTCTGTGATTTTCTAGTGTCGTCGGGTCACCTGTCCAGGGGGGCTGGACAGGAACCTCTGATGTCACCATCGTGAGGCTGTCCTCTCTACACCACACGGTGCTAACTAACCCCACAATTAGCTTTGCTTGCACACTGTCTCTGAGAACCCATGACTAGAATACCAATGTGACAGAGAGAAAGAAAAATGTAAATACTAAGGGGCAGGGGCAGAAGGGGAGCCTGCCTTCTAACTATAGAAATAATTAACATCTTGTTAATGTTCCCACTATAAGCCTTCACTAACATGCAGCAATTATCTCAGTCGGCTGTCACTTACCCCCCCCCCCCCCCCCCCCCCAAATCTTAAGGAGCGTAATTGAGTTCCGTTATAAGGGGAACATGGATCCATCTCGTTTAATGCTAAACGCCAACCAGTGTGATGAGAGGGGATTTCAGAAGCTTTGAGGCTGGAAGCTCAGACTTGAAATCTAACAGCTGAATTGAAAAACCTCTAGGGAGTTCAAGCTTTGGCTTGATCATCAGTACGTGTGTGTGTGTGTGTGTGTGTGTGTGTGTGTGTGCAAGACAGAGAGTGAGAGAGGAGACGAAAGGAAAAGAAAGGAGAGGAGAAAATGTTGGGATGTGGGAGTGTGGATCTGACCAAAAATGTATGTATGTGTGTGCGTGTGTGTGTGTGTGCGCGCGCGCGTGCACACGCATGTCTGTTTGTCAACGCAAAGCCTCCTGGGAAGCACCGACACCGTCTCCCGGTGTAGTGCTACTTCCTGTCCCCCTTGATGAAACGAGAGGGGAATCATGTCTTTTTTAAATGTCCTCTTTAGCCTTGACCTTTCTTAAAACACACTAATCTGAAAAGCACAACCCTGTCCCCGAGACGTAAATCCAATCCTTTGGTCTCGCTTGCCGCCTGAAGGCTGATATGTGACAAAGGAAGCTAAATCCTGTCTGAGGAGCGGCTCTAATTGAAGGGAAGCGTGTTGAATCACTAAGGTCGCTTCGCCGTCCAAGGTTAAGGAGCCGCGTTGAAAGGAGACAGTGTTGGTTTGTTGTGTCTCAAGTTTTATTCACAGAGTGAAGTTGATCAAGTCGTTGCGTGAATGTCGTCTATACATGACACAAGGATGGAAAATTAGAACTATTGCACAAATGGTTACATTTCACAATTGGTTTCGGCTAGATTCAATTGGATTGGTAGGTATGCTTTAGGGCAGAGTAGGAGTATCATTCAAAATATAACTTTTAGTCAAAGCTGCCTGGGTCGTCCTCAATTCTCATATGGTTGTGTAATTGCTACAAAACTCGCCCAGCCCGTCAGACACTCTCACATTCCTGTGCTGTTTTGTGCATCATGTAATGCTAATGTCAGTTTGATGTTGTTCTTTAACATTTAATTTAATATTCTTTTCCAATTTGTGCACAATATCTTGTTTCAATCCTCATGGCTGTCATTTGATGTTCCTTCTCTCTCTCTCTCTCTCTCTCTCTCTCTCTCTCTCTCTCTCTCTCTCTCTCTCTCTCGCTCTCTCAGCCTAAGGGGCCTAACAGTCACAACTCTTGCCGGTCCGCGCCCACACAAACAGGCAGGCGACTCAGGAATCTACATTTAACTCTGTTGGGGAGAGAACACGTTTCTCGAATATAAGACACGGTACGCCTCATCACGACCTCTAACCGCCACCTCCTACACTCTCATCTCCCTGGTGTCTGCGTAAGGATTACGACCATTAAAGTTCTTCAGAAGAACCTAGTGTGTCAGGAGCAAATACTTGATGCATTAGAAGTGTTACAAGTTAATGGCAGAGTAATTTGTCTGGTTGAGACGTGTCGTGTAAACACACACACACTGTAATTTGTCTAAATTAACCATTGCGTTAGTTCAGGCAGGTCAACTGAAATCAGCTCATGGCTCAGCCATTCATGATGCTGACTAATACAGCCAATCACACCTGTATGTGTGTGTGTGTGTGTGTGTGTGTGTGTGTTTTCTGACAAGACCCCCTATAAATCCTCAACTGGCTACATGTTGCCACTAGGAACATATTAAGAGGAAATACACAAGTAAATACGCTTTAGCTAAAAAGATACATTATTTACAGTTCATTGTAGGACGTCCAGGCGACAGACTCATCATGCGGGCATAGCTGCAACTGAAATGTTGTTGTTTTTTTGGCAGAAAGAAAATGTCAACATTTTTGGTTTCATACATTAGGTTAAGTGAAGCCGATGTTACAAGGTCAATAGAAACCAGGAGAAAATATGTACCTGTTTTCACATGTTTCAAATATTTCCCATGTTTCACATGTTTTATTGTCTCTATCCACACTATAATAAAAGGACTCAATTCTATGGCAAAATAAGATGATGGAATTTTTATGTTAATGTCCTGATAATCAGGAAGTCACAAGAGCGCCCTAACAGATGAAAGAGAGAACTATTTGCCACGGACATTATGATAACAGCCTGACTAATGCACTAGCATGTCTTTGAACATTTCTCTTCTGCTGTCATTTTGGTCGGTCACTTGAAAAACCCTGGCAAGGAAAGAGAAAAAAGGGGATTTTGATATATTTCCGCAGAAAATATTATTCAGAAAATATTTCACTGGTTGGTGTGTCTGAGTGTGTTGTTTAATTCTTTACTTGAGGATTCTGTTCATGGCGCTCTAGAAACAGAAGAGCCACTGTGCTATGTCAGACACAGTGGCCAATCAAAAGACAGAGAAAGAAAAGGAGCTTTGATTAGACCTAGCGGTGCTGGGGATGAAAGAGAGGAGCCATGGTCTGCCTCATACTGATGGACATTTTCTTTGTGTTTGTTAAGTATGTCATGTGGGTGGATTAACTGTCGTCACAAACACACACACACACACACACACACACACACACACACACATACACACACATACACACACACAAACACACACATATATGTGCGCTATATTTAAACATATTTAAAGGAGGTATAGACGATATTTAGCCACTAGATGCACCGGGTTCTCAGAACAAACCTTCCTCATCCCTACTCCTCACACTGTCACCACCCGCCGTAACCTGAAATCTCTCTCTCCCTCTACACTCCTCTCAACTGTTCTCTCCTTACTACCATCTCCAGAACAATTCTCTACTGTCAACCGAGGAAATCTCCTCCACTCTGCTATCTTCCCTCTCCTCCTTGTTGGACTCCCTCTGTCCCTTCACCACCAGACCAGTAGAAAAGAGTTACGGGCAGCTGAGAGATAATGGAAGACTGTGCTGATGATCTCTCTCACTACTTTCACCTCCTCTCAGACTTCACCTCTATTGTGTCAGCAGCTAAATCTACCTTCTACCAAACCAAGATCAACTCCTCTGCCTCTAACCCCAGGAAACTGTTTTCCATGTTCTCTTCTCTTCTCTCCTCACCCCTCCCTCCCTCCCCTCCCTTCCTCCCTCACAGCTGATGACTTTGTAACCTACTTTACTACAACATCCTGCCGTTCCCCACCACTCTCATCAACTCCTCCCTCATTTCAGGCCTTATTCCAGCGTTCCTTCAAAACTGCTGAGTCAAGCCGCTCCTTAAGAAACCTACCCTTGACACCGCTGACATCCGGAACTTCAGACCGGTATCTCTTCTTTCATTGCTTTTTAAAACTCTGGAACATGCCATCTCTAACCAACTGTCCTCCTATCCCTCACAAAACAACCTGCTTGATCCCCATCAGTCAGGTTTCAAGACACACTCCACACTCCACTGAGACAGCCCTCCTCATGGTGACGAGGAGGGCTGACTTCCTGCTATGCCTCCATAGCCTTGTCCCTCTCATTGTTTCTCATTCTCCTTGACCTGTCTGCGGCGTTCGACACCATGAACCACCAGATCCTCCTCTACTCTCACTGAACTCGGCATCACTGGCTCCTTGTCCAAATCCTGCTCTCTTGACACCGGTGTCCCTCAAGGCTCAGTACTAGGAATGCTTCTGTTCTCCCTATATACTAGATCCCTAGGCTCTGTAATCACATCTTATGGTTTCTCCTATCACTGCTACGTGGAGAACACTCAACTACTCCCGTCTTTCCCATCCTCTGACAGCCTGATGGCAACACGCATCTCAGAATGTCTGACAGGGAAAGACTGCCCTCACATGGACGTACTGGTCACTGTCGAGGACATTGCGGTACGTCCTTTACCAACTGCGAGGCACCTCGGCGTGGTACTTGACAATCAGCTATGCTGTACGGCCAACATCACTGCGGTGGCCCGATCCTGCAGATTTGCTCTCTACAACATTCGAAGTATCCGGCCCTTCATCACGAGGGAAGCAGCACAGCTCTTGGTCCAAGCGCTCGTCATCTCCTGCATTGACTACTGCAACTCGCTCCTGGCTGGACTCCCTGCCCCCGCGATCAAACCTTTGCAGCGTATCCAGAACACTGCAGCACTCATGTTCAACTTACCAAAATTCTCCCATGTGACCCCCTCTTCTGTGACCTCCACTGGCTCCCTGTAGTAGCTGGCATCAGATTTAAGAAAATGGTACTGGCCTACAAGGCTGTCAACGGAACAGCCCCTACCTACCTCCAAGCGTTAGTCAGACCCCACGCCCCAGCTTGAGTACCTCAGCTGGCTGGCTGGTATCGCCATCGCTAAGAGCAAGCAAAGGTCGCACAGCAAAGTCACAACTCTTCTCTGTTTTGGCGCCGCTATAGTGGAACATCACTGATGATGTGTCTAGGTTGCACCAGAAGGTGTATAATAAACCAGTTCATTCTGGCAGAGCCAGTGACCTCCGGGACCAGGCCGGATGACAACTACGAACAGTGTGGTGACAGCTGGAGAGGCAGCAGACAGCTGGAGAGACAGCAACCGGGGCAGGGAGGGCTAGCACCCCAAACTGCAGCTCCCGTGAGGGAGTACCCAAAAAAAGCTACGAAGAGTTATACCCCCAGGGGTGCCCGAGAGGGGGGGAGGATGAGCACCCCAACAGGACGGACATACAGGTATCGACCCAAGCTAACGGAAATATGACAACGAGTGCAGTCTGTTTATGTGGCAAGGTCTGCAGAAACCCACGTGGTCTCAAGATCCACCAGACCAAGATGAAATGCTTGACAGGGAGGCAAGTGGTGCAACGCACAGGACCAGTGCCTGGTGAGACGCAGGAGGAGCCCGGCCCGGAGTCACCCCACAGTGCCCAGACCCTCCATGCCCCACAAGCCACACCCCAGGTCAGGCATTCAGAACACCGTCGGGTCAAGTGGCCTTCTGCCAACAAGGGGAAAGAGTGGTGCCAGTTCGAGGAAGATGTGGATCAGGTTCTCGAAGCCACAGCCAGAGGGGATGCTGATCAGAAGTTGCGCACAATGTGCACAATGATTGTCAGCATCGCTGTCGAAAGGTTTGGCACCAAGGAGCAGCATACGATCAATGGTGCAGGGGAACCAAACCGACGGCAGAAGAAGATCAGTCAGCTGCGGCAAGAACTGAGACTGCTAGGACGGCAGTACAAGCAGGCAAGGGAGGAGGACAAGGCCGGTCTAGCAGAACTCCGTAACATCCTTAGGAGGAATCTCACGACACTCTGGCGAGCTGAATGGCATAGGAAGAGGGGAAAGGGGAGAGCCAAGAAGCGTGCCGCCTTCATTGTAAACCCCTTCAACTTCACCAAGAAAATCCTCGGGCAGAAGCGAGATGGGCAGTTGGCCTGCTCTCAAGAAGAGGTTGACGAGTACCTCAGGGCAACCTACAGTGACAGCGCTAGGGAGCAGGATCTGGGGCCCTGCAGCACGCTGATATCCCCACCAGAACCCACTTCAGCGTTCAACACCAAGGAGCCAACCCTGAGAGAAGTGGAGGAAGTGGTCAGAGCAGCTAGATCCACCTCAGCACCTGGTCCAAGTGGTGTGCCATACGTTGTCTACAAGAGGTGCCCCAGGCTCTTGCAGCGGCTATGGAAAATCCTTAAGGTCATCTGGAGAAGGGGGAAGGTGGCCCAGCAGTGGAGGCATGCAGAAGGCGTATGGATTCCGAAGGAGGAGAACTCACGTACCATCGAGCAGTTCAGGAACATCTCACTCTTGAGTGTGGAGGGCAAGGTATTCTTCAGTATTGTTGCCCGACGCATGACAGAGTTCCTCCTGAAGAATGCGTACATCGACACCTCTGTGCAGAAGGGGGGGATCTCTAAGGTACCAGGATGTATCGAGCACACAGGAATTGTCACCCAGCTCGTCCGAGAGGCCCGGGAGGGCAACGGGGACCTGGCGGTTCTGTGGCTCGACCTGTCCAACGCCTACGGGTCAATTCCTCACAAGCTGGTGGAGACCTCACTTGACCGGCACCATGTTCCAGGCAAGATCAGGGACCTCATACTGGACTATTACAGCTGCTTCAGTTTGAGAGTCACCTCTGGGACAGTAACATCAGCATGAGAGCTGGAGAAGGGCATAATCACTGGGTGCACCGTCTCAGTGATCCTGTTTGCCTTGGCCATGAATATGCTTGTCAAGTCAGCAGAGGTGGAGTGCAGAGGACCCCTCACCAAGTCAGGTGTACGGCAGCCTCCCATCAGAGCGTTTATGGATGACCTGACGGTGACCACAACATCTGTGCCGGGCTGCAGGTGGGTTCTCCAGGGCCTTGAGCGGCTCATCAACTGGGCGCGGATGGGCTTCAAGCCATCCAAGTCCCGTTCCCTGGTGGTGAAGAAGGGGAAGGTGACCGACAAGTTCCGTTTTTCGCTGGGAGACGTCCAGATTCCATCGGTCTCAGAGAAGCCAGTGAAGAGCTTGGGGAAGATTTTCGATGGCACCCTGGGGGACACAGCAGCGCTCAAAGCGACCAGCAGAGAGCTGGGAACCTGGCTAGTGGCAGTGGACAAGTCAGGTTTGCCAGGCAAGTTCAAAGCCTGGATATACCAGCATGGCATCCTGCCACGCCTCCTCTGGCCTCTGCTGGTCTACGATGTCCCACTAACCACCGTTGAGGGCCTAGAGAGAAAGGTCAGTGGCTACCTGCGCAGGTGGTTGGGCCTACCTCAAAGCCTCAGCAGCATAGCCTTGTACGGGAATAAGAACAAGCTGCGACTTCCATTCAGCAGTCTGTCGGAGGAGTTCATGGTTACCCGTGCAAGAGAAGTGCTGCTGTACAGGGACTCAAGTGACACCAAAGTCTCCTCAGCCGGGATTGAAGTGCGGACGGGTCGGAAGTGGAGAGCCCAGGATGCGGTTGACCAAGCCGAAGCACGGCTGCGCCACAGTGTGCTGATGGGAGCAGTTGCGTCAGGACGGGCAGGGCTTGGGAGCAACACGAGACCACAGTACAACAAGGCCAGAGGGAAGGAGAGGCGTCAGATGATCCAGGAGGAGGTTCGAGCGGGAGTGGAGGAGACCCGCTCAAGCAGGATGGTCGGGATGAGACTGCAGGGGGCATGGACTAGATGGGAGCAGGCACTGGACCGGAAGATCTCATGGCCAGAACTTTGGAAGGCAGAGCCATACCGGATGAAGTTCCTGATCCAGTCAGTCTATGACGTCCTCCCCAGCCCATCCAACCTCTTCTGTTGGGGTCTGGCAGAATCACCTGCGTGCCCGCTGTGCCAGAGGAGAGGGTCACTGGAGCACATCCTGAGCTGTTGCCCGAAAGCTCTTGGTGAGGGGCGCTACCGTTGGCGTCATGACCAGGTGCTGAAAGTGATTGCAGAGACCATCAGCTCGGGGATCACACTCAGCAAGCAGCAACAACCAGCAAGGCATTCCATCGCCTTTATCAAAGCTGGAGAGAGGCCACAACATCGCCCAAGGCAAGTAGGGGGGCTCCTGACCACAGCTAGGGACTGGCAGTTGAAGGTGGACCTGGGTAGACAGCTCAAAGTCCCACACACCATTGCTGTGACCACACTCAGGCCAGACTTGGTTCTCTTGTCAGAGTCAACAAGGCAAGTGGTGCTGCTGGAGCTGATAGTACCCTGGGAAGACCGGATGGAGGAGGCGTTTGAGAGGAAGAGGGCCAAGTATGAGGAGCTGGTAGGCGAATGCCGGCGCAACGGCTAGAAGACTCGGTGCAACCCCATCGAGGTCGGATGCCGAGGGTTCGCAGGCCAGTCACTCTGCAGGGCTCTCAGGTTGCTGGGCATAAGGGGGCTGCACAACAAGAAAGCCATCAAGAACATCACAGATGCGGCTGAGAAGGCATCGAGATGGCTGTGGATCAAGAGGGGTGACACGTGGGCCACACAAGCTACCTAGACACAAGCCGGGGACTGATCACCCCTGGCTGGGTCGCCTGGGTGAGGGTGTCTGATGTTGAAAGACCCGAAACACCCGATGACCCCAGGTCACATCACTGATGATGTGTCTAGGTTGCACCAGAAGGTGTATAATAAACCAGAACGAGCTCCCTGCTGACGTGAGGACTGCAGAATCAATGATCAGCTTCCGTAAGAGACTCAAGACCCATCTGTTCAGAGTTCACCTGGACTCTGCATAGCCTCCTTCCTCCCCTCCCCAAACAAAAAAAAAACTAAAATCTTCTTACGCAGTTATTGTATGTTCGTACATCCTGGCACTTAAAAATAGCATTTAGAACATTGTGTACCATTTTAACCCTAGCTATCTTTGTTCCATACGAGGAATGGGTTAACCTAGCAATTATGAATGCTTGAAACTTGTTCTATTCCTTACTGTACCGACAGCGATATATTGTTGTTTCACTTCTTCTGACAAAGTACTTATTGTAAGTCGCTTTGGACAAAAGTTTCTGCTAAATGCCCTAAATGTAAAATGTAAGTGTAAATATGTGTGAAGACTCAACAACAAAAAATTACTTTTGTGAATAATGTCAAGTGACGACGTAGTGCCGTACAATAGGCAAACAAGAGGATGTACATCTTGGCTATTATTTTGTTGGTGAATATAGATGTTTACAGTATAGAGTTATTTTAGTAACATTAGTAATGTAGGTAATAAACTATTTGTTAGATCTGCCAAGTGACTTAATCCATGTATCGTAATTATTAGGCTGCCAGCTATCCTGTTCACGCTAGCTACCTAAAACCTCTAGTAAAATATGATTTATGTAGCTGGTGATCATTTACAACCCCAAAGGTTGTGTACATTTGAGCCAACAGAAAAAACAGCCACAACCAGTAGCCCACGCTAGCATTGTAAAATCCATTGAAGCACTGTGATATTCGACCGTAAGGCAAGTAGCAATTGCAGACCAATATCATAATAGTTACCTAGCATGCCTACTGCACTAATGAAAACATACATGTTACATCATGTGCCCATCACTGTACTTACGTGTTGAGGAGAAGAAACGCCAGCTCTGAGTCAAGTTGGAACCCTTTAGCCGCTCATAGGGCTCTCCATCTCAGAAAAGCCAGACCTGGTCTTATCTCTTTCTTTGTCGGAGGCCTTTTTAGCCAATGAATGTGGTTTGTTCGGTGGAGGACGTTCAGGACGGTCGCCTTCAGCTGAACGCTTCGAACTGAACTCTGCCATCACGCTGTTTACAACCCTGTGTGCAACGTCACTCTGTATTTAAACGCGGGGAGGGGCAACGGTTTCACAGGGAGGGACTAACATGACCTCTCATGCAAGGCGTGTGTGCTAGCATGAACCACGGCTGGCCCGGCTACCAAAACAAAGAAAAGAGAAGCTTGGATTACAACACACACACAGAGGGAGTGTGACGTAATTCTCTGGTCAGGACGCCATTACTCCAATAGTTGTTTGCTGCTATAATAATGTTATATAAAATGTAATAATTTTGTATAAAAAATATCGTCTATAGCTCCTTTAACAGAAAGAAAATACTTAATTTACTCAGAAAAACATGTACACATACCTATATATTGCAAAGATGAGAATTAATATTATTATAATATAAATGAAATGAATTATTAATATTATTATTATTAATATTGAGGCCGATCCATGAGAAGGTATAGCGATTGACAGTGACTCAAAGTGATTGGTGTTAAAACTTATGGATTTCATGGCACAACTGTATTCCTGTGGGCCTAATGTAGCAGACTACATTATAGACTTCAGTCTGATCCCTATTCTAAAAGCGCTGTCTTAAATTAGCTTATCACCACCTCCATTCTGCTGAAATTAAACAAACCAAGCAGACATAAATGGTAGGTTAAATTAAAGAAGGAAAGTGATAAGAGAAGGAACATTTTGAACTTTAGTCGATATGTTAGCATCTCCTCTGTCTGTGAAGCCCGTTCAACCATTTAATGGTTAGGATGTGTGTTCACATATGTGCCTTCATGATAAGCACAGTGATGATCCAGAAACACCCAGGAGCATGCTTGATGTAGCAAACCCCCGTTCAGGCTAGTGAGATGGGTTTGGAATGGCCGGCTTACCTTCATTAACACATCAGGGTCACTATGTTCACTAAGCAGAGATGAAAGAATGTGAAGTTTTAACCAGTTTGGTTCTACAGTATTCGTGTGTGTGTGTGTGTGTGTGTGTGTGTGTGTGTGTGTGTTTTAGTTATTTAGCTATTTATTATGTATTGTTTATTATTTATGCTGTTGAAGTTTGTGGCTGTCATCTTCCAATCTCATTCAAACATCATTAGGGTGTTTTTTATAGTCTTTATAGTATAGTTCATACTGAAATATCTCTGTGGCAATAGACAGAACCACCACACCAAGCTGCTCCTGTTATTGCTCAGTTGTCTGGATGCTGTCTGATTTATAACGTGAATCTGAGATTTATGCAGTGTGGTGCATGGGGGGGGGTAGTGGGGTTGGAAGCCCTCAGCAGATTTGCAGCATGGCATTGCTTGGATTCATTGTTGATTCGCTCTGGGAGCAGAGGCCTTTCTGTCAAATGTAACTGCACATCCATTTGTGTAATAAATGGCCTAATTCCTTTGCTCATGCCTGGGAGGGGTGGGGACACTTACGTATGCACATCCTAACTCACTGTACGCTGGCTGTGTGGTTGGTTCAGTGTATGGGGTGGCAGTGGTTCAGGCCGTAATGAAGGTTGAAAGTTACTGGTTCCACTCTGGGCTCAGGCTAGCTCTGCAAGGCGGGGGGGCGTTACCTATACCTATATGTAGCTATACCTATAAAAGACTTACTGTTGACTTCCGTAAACTTCGATGCGCTCGCTTGGTGCGCTTGCGCGCACACACACACACACACACACACCCCACTGAGATTATGAGCTCACGTCTGCGTCTGCACTCCATTAGTTGGCTTTAAATGAGAAGTTCAGACCATGAAATGTGGCCCGTAATGGCGGCTCTAATATAGAGCTGTTCTGAATTCTAATGACGCTTTCATTACTGTGTCCAGCTCAAACTGTACCAGGGCCTATACTTTTCCTTTTATAATACACCATTATGCTTGCTCTACCTGACCCTTTCTTACAATGTATTGGGTCCCAATACTAGACATTTGAAAGCCCCTCCAATAGAACCATAGCAGAGAAACTTATTTTGCCAAGGACAGCAGGTGACACATACAAACTAGTAGAATCAGCAAAGCAACGATTAAAATCACAAACAATAAAAAGAGGAAAACGGATTGCAAGATCTGAATGGCTCTACAAATAACAATAGGGTGATGCCAGTTGGGTTAGGGCAGTGGTTCTCAAAATATTTTTACTAATGTACCCCCCAAGATATTTTTTTAGCCAAGTACCCCTTTCACCAGCACAAATCATTTTGGGGAGGGAAAAAATGATACAAAATATAAATAATGTATGTGCATGTTATTTGGTAACATTAAAGTTGTGCTTCGTTCTGCAGTTGAGTGGTGCAAATACAAATATAAATATTTTATTTCATTTTATTAAGGTGGTATTCACATTCAACTAATTAAATTACTAATACAGTGGCGTATCCACATTTGAGAACCACTGTGTTAGGGATACAGTAGAGTAGTTCCACAGCAGTTACATATGGGGAAGATACAGAGAGAGATGCTCAGGCTGACAATAAGTATGTTTGCATAGTGTCAATGGTTCACATGCAAACAAACTCGCCAACAATCAGCTCCACTCACCACCATACAGTGGCATTGAGGGCAATTGATGTCGAAGGTTGAATCTAAATCACATTGGGCCTAGATTTTGGCCAGGATGTAAGGTCATGACATTTGAGTTTAAATTATATTTATATACTGCAGTTTAAGAATTGTATCACAAATGAAGGACCCATTTGAGCCTGTCTGAAGCGAATTGACCATGCAATTTCCTGTTGAAGGGACATTATTAATAGTAACTGTTTCCTAATCATCCAATCACATTTCCACTGACCTCACAATCATTTAGAAATGTCTTGATCCAAAAGCTCTTGTGATTTGTTCCTTATTTAATTTGGTGAAAACTTGTAATGGTATTAGGAATAAACACTTGTAATGGTATTGGACTAAATGTGAGAGGGCAGAGCGACCACCTTATCAGTTATCCTTCAGATGCCCATAAGGTTTCTCTAGCCCAAGTTGTAATGTCTCTTCCCACACAGTAAATGTGAACTAATGTACTCTATATACTTGTACCTCTTGTGTAGGCCTTGTACCTGCTTCTTTAAATACTCTGTTGTCTTGGGGGTGCTGAGCATGTGATTCTGAACAGGGCCTTGACGGGCCGCATACAACTTGTTTTTGATACTTTCTAAATATGTGCCAACAGCCTGAATAAATCAAAAGCATTGTGATTTTAAACAGTACCCACTGTCTCAGCTCACTTTGTTTCCCGGACGTCCGTAAGCTTCCAGGGTTTGAGAAAAGATAGATGACTCCATCCAAATAGACAATAGAGTAAAAGATCTCAACAATTGGTGTCAGAAGTGGGATACCGGACTGAGGTAACTCATTATTCCCTCTACTTCCCTCTACAGAGGAATTGACTGCCTTTGTATTCCGAAATTATATGTTGATGTAACTGTTGTAAATAGGGTTAAACTAGATGTAAATAGGTAGTGTAATTACGACTGAAGGGATAATGTGTAAATCCGACTGAGGGGATAATGTGTAAATCTGACTGACGATCATTAGTAACATCTTGTACTGAACGACATTGAAAGAACGGAAAGAAACTAGATCATAAAATTTGATTTATGTGTGTTTAAATCAATTAAACAAATGAGTCATCTACCTTTTACGAATGTCTGAACTAACTGCTGTTATACTAACTCACTGAATATAGGAAGTGGAAATGGGGGGCTACAAATCAAAAGAACCAATTCCGCGGGAGTGAGAAACCCCTATTGAGTTTGTAAATTGCATTGGTGATTCGTTCTACTAATCTCTGTTCATAAATAACATGGCCGGGTGGACAGAACTAATACCACAGGTAGCTTCACCGTATCCCTGTGACGGATCCTTCTCAGACTACCAATGGTACAACCTGTACAAGGTAGTCAGGCTGTTACCGCACTTGTAACAGATTATTATGAATATTCCACTTGTCTTTGTATATCGTTGTTTGTGTATGTATCTCTTGGTGGTTGGATTAGGTGCTCACTGATTAGGGGTAGAGATGTCGTCCTAGTCATTGAGCAAGCATTCAGTGGTAGGTCACAGTGAATAAGTTGTCCGGTACATATAGTTAATATAACACTTTAGAATAGTTTTGGTTCAATTTAAATGATATGATGTTGAACATAATGTTATAGTAAATGATGTGGGAGTGAGAGCCTTGCTGGATAGTGGGTCTATGGTCTGCACCTTGAGCTCTAGTGTCTTACCTTCATTGTATGGCTCATTGAGCCATACTGATGTGGTTTTGAAGGCCAGTGTGTTGACCTCATCTTGGGCAGCAATCTCCTGAGGTACCTGATTCGCCAGTTGAAAACCACTAGAGATTTTAAAAAGGGGGTGTTTACCTCAGAGCAAGACTGTGCTAAGGGGAACAGACTGATCAGCGTGGTGGCTAATGTGGAGCGATGGAGAGAAGGTGACGTGCCTGACAAAGTTTGGACCCTGAGACTGAGGAGGGCGGTGACCCTGGAACCGATGCAAGAGCATTGGGTGGGGTAGACTGAGGCACACTGACGGCAGTGCTGTTGTTATTGAACCAAGCAGTTTGAGGTCGAAACCATAGACAATCCAGGTTGGGAGAACTGTGGCGCTGTTGCGTGGTGATGGTGGCTTCCTGTGAGGGTGATAAACCCATCTCCGAATTCAGTGACACTGAGACGTAATGCTATGTTGGCGGATGTTTCTCCCTGCATGGCGTTAGAGGACTTTGACTCTGACTGTTCAGGTGTGACTGACAACTCACAAGTTGTTCTACAACAGCATGTGCATGGGGCGGCTGATGTGCTCCCTGGTTGCAAAGATGGGATGACTCTGATCAATGACTGTTCCTGTTTACCTGACATTTCTGACATACACAACACTGAATTGAACAGACCTGGTGATGCATCCGGTGGTGTCTTGGGGTTGGGTGATAATGATGTTCCTTCATGTCAGGTGTCTCACCATTTTGCCTCAGGGGTTATACAACAGCCCTGCAAACTTCATGAGGATGATGATGTTAAACATCTTTGGGGACCAGAACTTTCTTAGTCTTGTGGATGATGTTCTGGTATACACGCCTACCGAGGGTATGGCTCTTCAGCAACTGGACATGGTCTTCCAACTTCTTAAAGCACACAACCTGAAGTTGGCCCTGAAGAAGTGCCACTTTCTTCAGCGGTCCATGAAGTTTCTGGGGCATGTCATCAGTCGTACTGACATTCCATTTCAGAAAAAAACGGAGATCGTTCCTCGGGACGGTAGTGTACTACCAGCAATTCATTGAGGGCTGCTCAGCCATCGCTAGGCCTCTCTTTGGGTTGACAACAGGGACCAGGACCCCTCGTTGGAAAGGGAAAAAGCGGCGCCGCCTGTTAGGAAACCGACTGTGGATGATCAGACGGTGGAGTGAAAGCAGGCTTTCGGCCAGTTAAAACAAGTTCTGTTGGATAGAGTCTTGTTGGCTCACCCCAACTTTGATGAGCCATTCTTGCTCTCTGTGGATGCGTCAAGCAATGGCCTGGGGGCTGTGCTGTCACAGGTACAGGAGGGGAGTTCTGCTGCAAGACCTGTAGCCTTTGCAAGCAAGTCACTCAGCTATGCACAGTTGAAATATCCAGCACACAGTATTGAATTATTTGCAATGAAGTTGGCTGTGAAGTTCCATCATTGGCTGCGGGGCCAGCAGTTCACTGTGTGGAATGATAATAACCCCTTGACATATATCCTGACGAAAGCTAAGCTTGATGCTTACGAGCAGAGATGGGTTGCCAAACTGACCCTCTTTGACTTTGACATCAAATACATTCATGGTCCAAAGAATGTTGTTGTGGATGCCCTAAGCAGGCAGCCGTTATATTGTGTGCACAAACAAAGTACATGATGTGTTTTAGTGGTCTACCAACCCCTTTGAGGGGGCCTCCAACTCTTCCAGGGTCGTTGGTGATTGCCAGGCTTTCATGGCTGCACCTGCTGGTGCTTGGTCTGGACAGGAAGTGGCAGCCGTTCTTCGTTCTCATAAACGGTTGGAACATGATGTGTGTTCCCATGCTCTGCTGCTGCTGCAGCTTCCTCAGGCTGTGATGCCAGCTGAGCAGTCTAATGTTGATGTCTTGCCACATGACCTGCTGATGGAGTAGCAGCGTAATGACAGTGTGGTGAACAGAGTGTTCAGCTTTGTGGAGAGAGGGCGAAGACCCTCTAGGAGGGAACATGTGCACGGGCCTGATGACGTTTTGCGTCTTCTCAAGAGCTGGGACAAGCTGTCCGTCAGGATGGGTGTGCTGTATCGTACCGAGGAATGTGGTTACAAAGAGGAAGGCTTACCTCTATGCTTACCTGATGTGGCATCCTTGAGGGCCAAAGTGTTGAAGGGAGTGCACGATGAAGCTGGCCATCACGGGCAATGGAGGACGTTGTATCTGATGAGGCAGAGTTTCTTCTGTCACGGTCTGCAGAGGGATGTCAAAGTGAGATGCTGAAGGAGGTGTGTGTGTGGTTACTGACAACTTTACCAAGCTGGCGCATGATTTCTTGTGTCCCAACCAATCAGCGAAGTCCGTGGCTCATCAGTTGTGGAACAACTTTTTCTGTGTTTATGGTCTGCCCCACCGTATACACTCGACCGTAATACACAATTTCGAGAGTTGTCTCATCGCTGAGCTTTTGAGTGTCGTGGGTGTTCACAAGTCTCATACCACGCCTTACCATCCAATGGGCAATAGATCCTGTGAGAGGATGAATCGGACATTGGGGGGCATGATATGTGCTCTGCCAGCAAGGGCGAAACATTGATGGCCTCATGCACTGAAATCACTCATGTTTGCGTACAATTGTACAATCCATGAGACTACAGGCTTTGCCCCTTTCATGCTCATGTTTGGGAGGGTACCAAGGTTGCTTGTTGACATGGTTTTTGACTCTGCACTTGAGAACCCAGAAGTCGTTGATTACGACCTGTATGTTCCTTGAGGAAAGATCTGAGGGAAGGCGTTGATACTGCATAGGTGTGTGCAGTAAAGCAGTTGAAGAGGCATGCTAACCTGTACAACAGGAAGGTTACCGGAGCACCTGTGGAGGTGGTGATCGGGTATTGCTGGCCAACAAAGGAGAACATGGAAAGCGGAAGCTTGCTGACTGTTGGCAGAACACCATCTATCTTGTCACTGCTGTGGATGTTGACAGTCACACTCTTAAGATTCAGAACAGCGTCACTAGTCAAGAGAACACAGTGCATCGGAACTTGGTACTGCCAGTACATTTTCTCCCTCTTCATGCTTCCTCAGATGGTGGCACATATGTCACTGATGTAACAGTATCTATTGACTCAGCTGATGGACATGTGGATTCTGCTGTTGAATGGATGACAGTGGATGATACTGTGTACAAGTGTGGGTGTCGGGGCTGCCTACTGACAATACAGTGGACTGGACAGTCTGCCAGGTTTGGCAGATGATGCAATGTCCTTAAGCGTCATTTTGCCTCCTTTGGCTGCATCGTCACTTGCAGGCCTACCGCTGTTACAGAGTGACCTGGGTACTGACCTTATGTGGGATGGTGTTGTCACTGTGAATGGAGACCATGTGTGTACTGATCTACATGATAGTGACCAGTCTTGTTCAGACCGTGCCTGTACTGACCTACCAGACTCTGATCATTCTTTACAAGCTAGGGACGGGCCTTGTTGACGTGCCTACTGCTTCAGTAGCACAGGACACTGTTACCACTGGTGTAGTTGACAGTTCTCTGGGTCAGCGTAGCTCAAGGGCTGGGAGATTAATAAGGCCGGTGTCAAGGCTTATTGAGTTCGGAGAGCTGTGGGTTAAGGAGTTGTGATACTGAGACAGGTATAGTGTTTAGTCTCATAGTTTTTTTTGTTTTGTTTATCTCTTTTTTTGTATTGATGGTCTTGAATCACAGTGTTTGACATATCACATGTTTGTATATCGTTGTTTGTTTATGTTTCTCTCGGCCTATGCTGCACACTGCTGGTTGGGTTAGGTGTTCACTAATTAGGGGTGGAGGTGACGTTGTGTTTATTCCAGCCGTTGAGCACGCATTCAGTGGTAGGTCACAGTGAATAAGTCATCCGGTACATGTTATTAATATAACACTTTTGAATAGCTTTGGTTCAATTTAAATTATATGGTGTCAAACATAATGTCATAGTAAACATGTTTCATGAATGTGATGACTCTTATATTTGTATTTATATTTGAGCTAATGCCGATGTACTAGTTGTTAGCTAGCGCACCGTTTGAAGTTAAACTTCTAAACAGCCATTTTAATATTATATCCATTCTGATTTTTTTTTAACAAGAGACATATCCGGTTTAATTGCACCTGAGTTAGGCTATTGTTCAGGGTAATTTCCCTATAGTGTAGAAATATTGACCAAACGATGGCTCTACAGAGAGGAGTGCTGCTGCCCGACCGTCTCCTGGGCAGGTAGACACCGCTAGACACACAGGACTCATACCGGTGATCACGTCTTTAGTTCACCATGTCACATCACTAATTCAGAGCGTGAATATCTGTTGAATATCCAATAACTTTAACTTAAAAAAAACAAACACTTTCAAGCTAAATAAAGTGCTATTGAAATTATCTTAATACACCACCACAGTAGCGCTCTGCTGCTATAAATATCATTTTCAGTTTTAATGTCGGGACGTCCCTGGCGGGTGGATGTTATTGTAAAACGTATCAAACGTGGGGTAACTCAGCTGCTAAACGTTGGCGAACAAACCTATTTTAGTCTCAACAACAATATGCAATGGCAAAGGCTTTATTTCTCTACAGCCGTTTGTCCGTTCTGGGCTACTGTACAAACATGGCGGTGCAACATGGCGGCCTCTGTGGAAGAGGACCCGCTCACCATGTAATGGCTCATTCTAAGGGAACGATAACACGATTTATTTATTTATTATATTTATTTTCAGGTCATTATACACCAATTAAAACATAATGTATTATACATATTATATTCCATTTCTGCCAAGAGATACCACTTAATTCTACACATTGTACCTTTAACATGGCAATGTGTGTTGACCGCATGTTGCAGAGAGAGATGAACGGACAGACGGGCTGTTAACAATATATTTCTTGTTACAGGTACCCGTATTTCTCCTTGTTAAGTGTCATGTATAGAGCATAACAGTGCGGTGCCGGATGTAAAAATCCCATTCATTTTTCCCGTCGAGATTTTGATTAAAAGCCATTACGTCGTAACCATCCAATGTATACTTACAACCGGCCGTTTTATTATGCAATGATAGGATAGGCAACTTTAGAAACCAAAAGCTAAAGGAAAGTTTCAAGAAAACAAGTTTTATTCGCGATGTCATTTAGATGGACTGCATTACCCACAATCCTAAAGTGTAACACGGCGGCTTTGATTGGTGGAGCTCGCTATTACCATGGAAACGTCTGCCCGTCCCCGCGAAAAGCAAGTGGTCTGCTGCTACCATAGACATATATACATAGACGCCTCATAGACTGACGCTGCCCGTTAGAGCTGACGTAGCAGCGCGGCCGCCATCTTGGAAGGGGCCCCAGTGCGCCCCCAGTGCATTCATTTCTATGGAGGAAGGTGTATCCCCAACTACAATAATAAGCATAACTCCCCGAATTTTTACCGGATTTTCACACGGTTTGGTTTGTTACAAATGGCAGAGATTTATTTATGATACAGGACGATTTTTTTTTTTTTTTAATAATAAGAATTATTGTTCAATCTTACTTGTTAAAGGTAATCCCACACGATCTGGTGTCAATACTGCGCCGTAAGCTGCACAAAATACTGGCATAGCTTGCTCTCCCGTTGACTCCTATGCTAGACTAGAGTGAGGACTCCCTACCAATATGGCGGCGACGCTGGGTTACGTTCCATCACGTCATGAGGCGTCTATGTATATATGTCTATGGCTGCTACCATTGAACTCTATCGTTGACGTTTAACACAGCGCAACCATGATTTCACTATCTGACATGATGCGATTTTTCAAAGATGAGGACAAGAGTGTCCAAAGGGGTGAAAATCACTATAAGTCAGGTCATGTACTTGCGTGTAGTGTTCATGAGGGCCAGCTTGTGGGTTCTGTCAGGGCCAGTATGAAGGACAAGATATACAGGGTTGTGGTGAGTTTTGCAGGCTGCTTAGCTGGTAACTGACATGAGTGATACTATAATTTAAAAAATACAATTATAAAGAAAAATGTAAATGCTGAACAACAAAGACTTGATGGTTGTAGATAAAATTAGATAATTAGATAAATGATGAAAAGGATGAAATGGTATAGGAGAAGGAAGCTTACCTTAGCTAATTTAGGTGTTTAAAAAGTGAGTGAAGAATAATAAGAAAAGTATACTATTATTATATATATATATATACATATATACATATATATATATATATATATATATATATATATATATATATATATATATATATACAGGTATATACATATATATAAGAGTATACCCCTTCCCAATATTCATGTTCACACCACATACACAAATATGATCACTTTGGTTATGTTACCCTGTAAAGCAAAAGGCAACTTAAGGTATGTACAATGTATTGATTATGTCTTGATTATTGTATTATTTTGGAAGTCCAATCACATCCAAAGCTATTCATTGTGTTGAACAGGTTGTGAGTGGGATTTATTTATTTACAGGTTTGCACTGGTGACTCTGGAGTCATAAATTCTACCTCCTGCGAGTGTCCCCGTGGGGAGTACAAGTGCAGCCACTCTGCCGCTTTGATGATCTGGGCCATCCACAACATCAGCTCCACAGATGTGGAGTGTCAGTGGAAAAAGCCCAACGTGCCTTCAGAGGTCAAGGCAGTGGAGGAGCTTTTTCCAGCGCGAAAGTACAAGCCTCTGACTCGTGCAGTAACCCCAGATGACCGTAAGTGGCTGCTCAGTCAATTCCAGGGCACTTTCACTGGGAATTCCTGGCTGCTCACTCCTGAGCCTGAAACCCTACAGGAACCTCTACTTCACCTCTCCACTGACTGCATCATAGCCACCCACAAACACCTTGGCAGTGATGGCATCCTCGTGGCTATGAAATTATCAATAGAGCAGCTACTTGCCATCCAGACAGCCACAGTGGGGCAGAAGGACAATCGCCTCTGGCATGCTCTGAGGAAAGGTCGGCTGACAGCAAGTAATTTTGGAAGTGCGCTGATGGCAAAGCGTGTCACCCCCTCCCTTATTTCTAGGCTCTGTGGGAGTCAGAAACTGGATGGAGTTCTGGCTGTACAGTGGGGTATAGCTAATGAGCAGGAAGGGATCAAGGCATTTGAAGAAGCCACGGGCATGAAAGTTAGAGGGTCTGGTTTGTGGCTGGCTCCCTCAGGGATCCTGGGTGCCTCCCCTGATGGTCTGGTGGGAGAGACAGACATCATTGAGGTGAAGTGCCCATTCCGCTGGAGGGAGAATACAGTTGAGGAAGCCGTGCAGGAGAAGACCTTCTACCTTCATCAGGGGGAAGGTGGCATCTACCGCCTGAAGGAGGATCATCAGTACTGGCACCAAGTACAGGGGCAGCTTCACATCACTGGGAAGACCACCTGCTACTTCACCATCTGAACACCCAAGCAGTGTGTAATCATCCCCATTTCCCGTGATGACTTCTGGCAGCCTAAATTGGGGATTTTGGAGTCCTTCTACAAGGAGCACATGCTTCCACAGCTTGTGTAGAACTATCAGTGGACTAAACATTGTTTGTAAATAGTTAATAATAGTTCATTTCTGTCAGTTCACCTTTGTTCACCCTAGAGGATTTCTACATTGTTCAGTTTGTTATTTTTCTACAGCAGTTCTAATGATTATATTTGTTTTTTTAATATTTTTTTATTTACTTTTTGGGTGGCAATGGATCAGCGTTCTCGTCGCGCCACCTGTCAGTACCTGGTAACAGGGAAGCTAATGTTCCAAAACTTTAAATAATAATAACTATAATAATTTCATTAAGGTTTACAAAGTGATAGAATTTGTTGTGGAACTTTTTCACATACTGCTAAAAGATATTCAAACACCAATTCAAATCATTTTTATTGAAAGGAAAAACTGAAATTTAGTTATCCAAATTAACTGCAACTTCTTTAATTAATGGATTCTGCAGATTCACTAGAGCACAGCAGAGCTGCACCACTATGTCAGCATTGCTTCGCAAGGTGTGCGGAATGAAACGCAGGATTTTAAATTCCTTTAAGCGGGCATTTGCCCTTTCAACATGGATCCTGGTCCGTGCAATGTCTTTAGTTAATTTAACTTCACTCTTAGTCAACCTGCCATGGTTCAGAAATGGAGGGATGTTGACACTGACTCCTTCTGGCACAATGTCTCGGATTAGAAATCCCTTGTCAGCAAGGATGAGATCCCCCGACCTGAAGACCTCCAGGATTCCACTCTTAGTCACGATGGCCTTGTCAGAGACTGACCCAGGATACAATTTGCTACAGTATGTAATGACAGCATTTGGCGCCACACCTAGCAGGATTTTAAATGAATGCATGCCTCTGTATTTTGAATAGGTGTTCCGATACATCTGGAATGATGAGGGTAGGCTTGTGAGGTTTTTCTCCCGACTTGGCACAGTGGTCATAATGTCCTTGAACCACAGCTCGTGGAGAACATGGATGAAGGTTAGCAATACATTGGTCACACAAGAAGAGCTGCACTGGAAAAGCTGAGCAAGATGCAGGTTGGTGTAGTTATGACGAAGCTTCATCAGAGTCATGAAGACTTGGTCATCCAGTGACAGGGACTCTACCTTCCAGCCAGCATAATAGACGATGGACTCTGTGAATCTCCTTGTATAGCCAACAAAGATGTTGAAAATGCTTCTGTCTGGGAGGCCAGTTTCCATTCTCAGGACTTTCTCCTCAAGGGTCGATGCAGAGTACCTGAAACGTTGACATTTTGGTGTCTGCAGTCGCACCCTGTCAACAGGTACACTCTTCTTCACCAGCAGACTCTTCTTCACCAGCAGACTCTTCTTCACCAGCAGACTCTTCTTCACCAGCAGACTCTTCTCCATAGGCGGACTGCCCTCTGCCGGCAGACTCTCCTCCATGGGCGGACTGCCCTCCGCCGGCAGACTCTCCTCCATGGGCGGACTGCCCTCCGCCGGCAGACTCTCCTCCATGGGCGGACTGCCCTCCGCCGGCAGACTCTCCTCCATGGGCGGACTGCCCTCCGCCGGCAGACTCTCCTCCATGGGCGGACTGCCCTCCGCCGGCAGACTCTCCTCCATGGGCGGACTGCCCTCCGCCGGCAGACTCTCCTCCATGGGCGGACTGCCCTCCGCCGGCAGACTCTCCTCCATGGGCGGACTGCCCTCCGCCGGCAGACTCTCCTCCATGGGCGGACTGCCCTCCGCCGGCAGACTCTCCTCCATGGGCGGACTGCCCTCCACCGGCAGACTCTTCCCCCGCCCGGAGAACCATATTGGACCTCTCTCAAGTCCCTCTGTAAAATGGCAGCTGCAAACTCTGGAACTCGCATTGGGCTTCCTGTCTGCACGCCTGAAAGAGGAAGTTAATAATTTACACATACGGTTTTGTATACAGGGGTTAGACATGATAAGTAAACATATCTAAAAAATTGAATTATGTAGTATTAGCAAATTATGTCTAGCTGAGCAGATGTTGAAAAATATGTTTATATATATATAATCAACTTTATTCAAGACACAGGAAGGTTCAAGAAATATAAAATATGTATATGTATATATATATATATATATATATATATATACATATGTGTATGTGTATATATATGTATGTATATGTGTATATATGTATATATGTATGTGTATATATATGTATATATGTATGTATATATATATATATATATATATATATATATATATATATATATATATATATATATATGTGTGTGTATATATATATATGTATATATATATAAAACAGTGCTATAGTAATTCGTATAGCATAAAGGCTAGGAATACATGTATGTAATGTTGAATGAATACAAAACAGAATTCACATGTATTACAAATGAGTAAGGTTATATTACCTTATATAACCGATCCACCGTCTCTTAGCAGCCACGCTAGATGGAAATCGGTGGAACCGGCATTGATGGACGCCCGAACGGTGACAGCAGTCAGGAACAAAACACTGCACCATTTCGACGATGATAACACTATATACACTATATACACTATAAAAAAACACTATACATACACATACACAATATATTATACACTATATAATTATATTATATATTATATTGTATATATATATATATATATATACTGTATATATATATATACACGCTATAAACACTATAAGACTAAGATAACTGTTCGAAGATGCAAGGTAAACTATCAGGTTGTAAGTCGTCGAAAGGGATGATCGCAATGCATCATGGGATAAGTAGTTCCTCACTCGGTCAACAAAATAATGTACACAGTCTTGTACCTTTGCCTTTTCTTCCGTTTTTCAAATTCTTTTTAAGCCCGAATCAAACATAATATGGTCACGACTACCACAACGAACGATTGGCTTGGTTTAAGGCTTAATACTCTTTTTATAAGGATTATACGAAAAGTGGACGAGATAAATGCATGGGAAAATTTACTTCCGGCACCGGAGCTGTTAAAAAAGGGGGCGGTCACTGTTATGCTCTATTGAGTATTTTAAGTTAATAGGATAATTGTGTTAAGGAACGGGACGAGTGGACCCAAAGGCTGAACACAGGGAGGCGGAGACGGGATGAAAGACAGGGAATTTATTAAATAAAGGGCAATGGCAAACAGCCAGGCTAGGCCGGCGGTAATCGGGCAGGCGGGGTTTCGGCAACAGGCAGGTAGTCGGACAGGCGATGGGTCGGCAACAGGCGGGTAGTCAGGCAGGCGCTGGGTCGGCAACAGGCGGGTAGTCAGGCAGGCGATGGGTCGGCAACAGGCGGGTAGTCGGACAGGCGATGGGTCGGCAACAGGCGGGTAGTCAGGCAGGCAGGGGTCGGCAACAGGCGGGTAGTCAGGCAGGCGATGGGTCGGCAACAGGCGGGTAGTTCGGCAGGCAGGGGTCGGCAACAGGCGGGTAGTCAGGCAGGCGATGGGTCGGCAACAGGCGGGTAGTTCGGCAGGCAGGGGTCGGCAACAGGCGGGTAGTCAGGCAGGCGATGGGTCGGCAACAGGCGGGTAGTTCGGCAGGCAGGGGTCGGCAACAGGCGGGTAGTCAGGCAGGCGATGGGTCGGCAACAGGCGGGTAGTCCGGCAGGCCCTCTAGTAGGGCAACTCGGGTGGGCGGGGCGGGTGACGCCCCCATCGGCTGGGCAGCTCAGGAGGACGACCTGGATGATGGCGGGACCGGCGGGGCAGCTCGGGCGCGCAGGTCACTGGTGTGGGCTGGGGAGTGCAGGTTGCTGGCGTGGGCTCGGCAACAGGCGGGTAGTCGGACAGGCGATGGGTCGGCAACAGGCGGGTAGTCCGGCAGGCAGGGTCGACAACAGGCGGGTAGTCAGTCCGGCAGGCAGGGGTCGGCAACAGGGTTCAGCAACAGGTGGGTAGTCAGGCAGGCAGGGGTCGGCAACAGGCGGGTAGTCAGGCAGGCGATGGGTCGGCAACAGGCGGGTAGTCCGGCAGGCAGGGGGGGGGGGGGGGGTCGGCAACAGGCGGGAAGTCCGGCAGGCAGGGTCGACAACAGGCGGGTAGTCAGGCAGGCAGGGGGGGTCGGCAACAGGCGGGTAGTCTGGCAGGCAGGGTCGACAACAGGCGGGTAGTCAGGCAGGTGATGGGTCGGCAACAGGCGGGTAGTCCGGCAGGCAGGGGTCGGCAACAGGGTTCAGCAACAGGCGGGTAGTCAGGCAGGCAGGGTTCAGCAACAGGTGGGTAGTCAGGCAGGCAGGGTTCAGCAACAGGGTTCAGCAACAGGCGGGTAGTCAGGCAGGCAGGGTTCGGCAACAGGGTTCAGCAACAGGCGGATAGTCAGGCAGGCAGGGGTCAGCAACAGACGGGTAATCGGATCACTGGAACGAGGTTGGGTAAACCAAAGCACAAACTGGCATCGGCTGGTTGGAGATCCCCGGCTTAAGTAGGGCATGGTGATTGCCGATTACAAACAGGTGTGTTGGGGAAATGATCAGTGGCGACAATCGGCGGTGGTGTAACAAATTGAGTTAGAATTATCCTAATTGTCGAGACTATTGTTTTTGTGGTATGTCTATTTTAAGTAATTGTGCAATTCATTTATATATATATATATATATATATATATATATATATATATATATATATATATGCCCAGTTGGTGAGCACGCATTCAGTGCATGTTGCAGAGAGAGATTAATGGACAGACTGTTAGGGGGAAGTAGAGCGAGTGGACCCAAATGCTCAACACAGAGAGACACTGGCACAGAGAGAAAATGATATGAGGTTTTACTGGGGGCAACAAATACTTGAAGGAAGGGAACAGGATGAGGGGCTCGGCAACAGGCGGGTAGTCGGACAGGCGGGGGTTCGGCAACAGGCAGGTAGTCGGACAGGCGAGGGTTCGGCAACAGGTGGGTAGTCGGACAGGTGAGGGTTCAGCACCAGGCGGGTAGTCGGACAGGCGAGGGTTCGGCAACAGGCGGGTAGTCGGACAGGCGAGGGTTCGGCACCAGGCGGGTCGGCAGGTGTTTAGAGTAAACAACGATCTAGTGATGATTGTCTGGAGATCCGGGGTTGAAATACTGTGTGCTGGTGAGATTGCCGGCAGGTGTGTAGAGCGCGGGAGATGAATAGGTGACGTAGAATGAGAGATGCACAGGCCCCCGTTAGGTGGCAGAAGTGGACGGCGTGACACAGACGGGCTGTTAAAAAGATATTTCTTGTTACAGAATAAAACATGAAAACGATGATGGATGCCGAGTAATTTATACAATGCAGGAGACAATTGTAACACCCATTCCTGTATACAAAAGCCTGATAAACTGCCCTCACGAAGGCCGGATCACCCAGTCAGAGACTAGTCATTTGTGTGCTGAAGGAGAGATGCACACAGAATTACCCACACCTACAAATTATACCAATCCCTTCATAATGATGGGAACAACATCTCTGATAAAACCACTCGATGTACAGTCTCTTATCGCAGTATGCAGTAATGCACCCAATGTAACCAGCAACTCGGGTGCATTCGTATCGTACTTACACAACACCTGCCATTATCTGCAACTTACTGGACAGGATTACAGGCATATTCTGGATATATCCTGCTGCAAGGGGCTTGACAGAACCAAAATATTTGAGGCAATACCTACACTAGGTGAGAATTATGACATTGCGCACACAACACCCCAGCTCTAGGCATGGGCAATGCCTGCTCACCTAAACTCGTTTTACACCCAATTGACAACCTTCCTCATGGCCAAATACCAATCACAACAGGATCTCTCTCATGTGTCAAACTGCAAACAGAGACAAAATGAAACACCACATTGTTTCTGGCAAAGGTTTAACAGAGTGTGGACTGAACATGTGGGATTAGGGACAGAGGGACCAAATAGTAGCCTGCTAATCACTACATTCCAAGGTAATATGCTCCCAGAGCACAGCCACACCACTAGATGTTTAGTCGCAGAATCACTGGCGTAACTATCGACGGTGCAACCGGTGCATTGCACCGGGGCCCAGAAGCCGGGGGGGGCCCATGAAGACGCCGGGGGGGGGGGCCTACCCCGTCAACAACTGCGCAGCACCTCCCCCCCCCCCGTCAACAACCGCGCAGCACCCCCTGTCAACATTCGCGCAGCACCCCCCCCCCCCCCCCCTGTCAACATTCGCGCAGCACCCCCCCCCCCCCCCGCCGTCAACAACCGCGGGGGCCCTAAAATATTATTTGCACTGGGGCCCATCATTACGTTGTTACGCCAGTGCGCAGAATGCACTGTTATCACAACCTTCGGTAATCAGCTGAGAGAGAAGGAAGCTGCAGGCCTTATACCAGAAAAGATAACAAACCAGATGGCAGGGATACAACAGCTTGATAGAATAATAAAAAAGATGGCTCTACATCACCATATTGCTCTGTAGCTCCTGCTTATTAAATGTATATGTTTTCAGATAATTATAGTTTCACAGGCAACACCAGCTGATATAAAATATTGGCATAAAAATGTGTTACTATCCCAGTAATCATTACCAGCTAGCACTTTTCCATTACTTGTCCGACATTTTCATGGTATGTTTGTCGGCCAAAAGGGGGTTGTAAGAGACATAATGGCGAGACTTTGTATTCTTAGATACAAAAAACTGTAAAATTGATTCTTAGCTCTCGTTTGAGATGTGCGAGAACAAATGTAAGGAAACCAGGGGCGTCTTATGATGCTACTCATTTCAATCACTACAAATAGATTTTACACACATTGCCCCCTAAACAACCCTAATAATTATATACTTGTCATAGTAGATCACTTCTATAAGTGGGAGGAAGCGGTTCCATGTGCAAAAGAAGAGGCAAATGTGAAAATGCTAGCTAAAGAAATGATTCTGTGAGTGGAGGTCTCTCTCTCTCTCTCTCTGCCAACAGGTAAACCTGTTGATCAGGTTCTGATGAAATCACTGAACCCAAGGAATGTCGGGGAGGCTCGATACACGTAATCAGCTGAGATAATTGCAGTCACAAGGATGGCTGTCCTAACCACTGACCAGCCGCAATGGACGCATGCCACCTGCCTCAAAAGGGCACCACGAAATAGCCAACCCAGAACAAGGACTTAGAGGTCCCAACAAGCGACCAAATCCGAACCAGTCTGAGGTGCAGCTTAAAAGCTCACCACCATCTGTAACCAAGAAGACCTCAATCAGTGAGTACCAGGCGGATCAATTCCACAGAACTTCCAACTGCCTCTGGGGAAGTCTGGGAAAGGAGGGGGGTGTCCTTAAAAGGGGCACTCGTCTCGGCCCCAGTGAAGTAAAAGATCCCGAAAGCATATAGGGAGGTACTGTGAAACTGTGAAGCTGGTTAGAAAATGGCCGTCAAGGAAACACCATGGCATCCTTTTAGAAGGCTGGGATGTGGTATGTGTGGTACTATGTTCTGCCTAGTAATATTTTGTTTACCTATATTTTACCAGGAAGTCCCATTGAGATCAAAAATCTCTTTTACAAGAGAGACCTGGCCAAGGTAGCAGCTGTACAAAATCAGTCAATGCAGTCTGAAGCTCTTGCACCGCCTGTACTATACCGGGGTGGCATGGGGTGGCAGCCTTGCCACCCCAGCTGCCACCCCAGTTGGCAGCGCCGGGGTGGGTTACAATCGCACGCACCCCGCCCCCGTTGGTTGTAGGTCCGGGGTGGGTTACGATCGCGTGCGCCCCCCCCCCCTGCTGACCCCTGCTGTATATACTTCTGCCACAGGGTGCCACCCCTCAAAATCTCCTGGCATCCTCTTGCCACCCCATGAATTTTTTTCTAGATCCACCCCTGGGAATGCGTATAAATGACAGTGTTATTAGCATAGAAGTGTATTTTGCTTGAATGTCATGACCCAAATCATTAATAAAAATAGAAAAGAAAATAGGTCCCAAAATGGAACCCTGGGGGACCTAACCCTAACCCTTTAATTATCTCAAGAAAATCTGATTTGTGGCCCTCAGCATAGACACACTGAGTTCGATCTACAAAATAATTTCTGAACCGTTTAACAACCTTAGGACCGAAACCAGCATTCCCAAGTTTGTTCAGCAGCAATTTGTGATCAACTGAGTCAAACACCTTAGATAGATCCACAAATAAGGCAGTGCAATGCTGTTTTCTGTCCAAGGCACCAATGAGATCATTTGTCACAACCATAGCAGCAGCAATGTTACTGTGGTCAGTTCTAAAACTAGATTGAGAATCACTTAAAATGTTATTATCAAGTAAAAACTGTTTTAACTGTAAATTTACCTCAGATTCAATGATCTTACTAGCCTGGCAAGCCAGACCTACATCAGAAAGATGTAAGGTCTGGCTCAGCTGCATTGGCAGTGTGGGCGGGATAAACGGTTGTCTTTCAAGTTCCCTCTGCACGCAATAGGATAGCGCTACAACCAATCAGAGCAACGAAGAAGGTGACGTAGTCAGAGCGACGGCTCTGATTACGTAATTAATCAAAACTCCGAATACATATTTATTTTCGAGGAAAGACTTCAGTGCCGTTCTTTGTTCTTTTCTCAAATAAAATGTTAACTTCAAGTCTTGAAGAGTCGCGGCCAAAGCCGAGTCGAAAGACAGCCGTTCGCCAGCAGCAGCAGCCATTGTTTACCTAACACGGAACCGTCGCAACTCTGTCGTCATGGTAGCCCGGCTTTCGACTCCGCCCCTCACGCTGTGATTGGTCAGACATACAAGACATCGTTGGTGTTTCCAGCACCAAAAAGCGGACGGAGCTTTGCTAGACCTACATAGCTGCCAAATAAATTTGCTGCCGCTAGGCGGTGTCTAGAGTTCTAGGCTATGATCTTACTGTACGTTCACACCAAAAGCGTCTTGCGCTGCAAAGACGCCGGAAGTCATTCACTTTCTATGGGCAAGAGCGTCCAAAGCGTCACAAGCGTCCAACGCTTCCAGCGTCAAAAGTTGAGCGTCCAGAGCGTCAAAAAAAAGTTGAAGACAGTTTAACTTTATGCAAATGACTATGACGCGTTTCAGCGGCAAAAACTGACAGCCAATCTGAATGTAGACGCTCTCCGTTTGGGTGGGTCCCGGGGAACACCGGCACTTTGGTTCCTACTGGACTTTGTTGGTTCCTACTGTAAAATGTAGACGGAAAAGATAATCGCGGCTGTGGCGGGGCACCCGGTGTTGTACGATCCAAGTCTTTTTTATTTCAGAGACAATACCGTAATAATCAGCTTAAATATCATTTTTACAAACACACGCACGAAGCGGGCCGCCCATTAACGGCATGGACCAAGCGGTTCTGGACCAGGTAGGAGACATTGGACACTTAATCGTATTTACCGTATAACTGCACACAACTTTATTTAAAAGCAATCAAATGTAAAACATGTGTGTTTGTATTGTGGTGTCCGGTGCGTGTGGACGTGCGGCTCCTCCGGCGGAGCGGTTCATGTTAATAGCGGAGTCCGGGAGGGTTCACCTTCACGGCGTAGTTACGAGGGATGTGCGACTATCGTTTATCCAACAAGCAAACCCGTCTCTGCAATATATGGCCAAAGTGTGTGGGAGTTAACTCTTTGATATGGCTGTCTAAAAGCATACGGCTCCTTTAAATGCGTCTGTATAATTTAATTGTACGTCATTGAGCGTCTTGAGCGTCAAAAGCGAACAAAAATATTCGCAGCGAATCTTTTTGAGCGTCAAAGCGTCTTTGCAGTGCAAGACGCTTTTGGTGTGAACGTACAGTTAGCCAGGACTAAGAGTTTGGAATTCGGATGGTAGTTGTTCAACTCTGAGGGATCTCTACCTTTAAGGGGAGAACATAGGCAGCTTTCCAAGTTTTGGGTATTGGGTTGGACAGAAGACTTAAATTGAAAAATTGAGTAATGGACTCAGCAATAATATCTGCTGCCACCTTTAAGAGATAAGTATCCAGATTGTCTGGACCTGCTGACTTTTTGTGGTCAATGTCTCTCAGAGCTTTACAAACTTGAGCAACTGAAGTTGCTGAAGGTTTAAAATCAAATAAATCCAGATTTTCATCAGTTGCAGTAGGGGCAGAACATGGGAAAGATGTATTTACATTTGAGCTGTCAAATACAAACCCAGCATGGATAAAGTGCTTGTTAAACTGACTGACCATGGCAGCTTTGTCCTTTATTTCTTCTGAGCCAACCAGAATGTGTTCAGGGAGGTATGAAGCAACGTGTGTACCTGACAAGGATTTCATACATTTCCAGAATTTTGAGGGATTAATTAGGTTCTCTGTAACTGACTTTAAATAAAACTCAGATTTGGAATTTCTGATAATTAAGGTGCACGTGTTCCTTAGGGCTCTAAATGTAGTCCAATCAGCAGAGGAGTTTGAGAATCTAGCTTGGGCCCAAGATGTATTTCTCAAACAAATTAGCTCTGAAAGAGCTAATGAGAACCAGGGATTGTCCCTACCACTGATCCTAAACTTCTTAATGGAAACATGTCTATTAGAGATAGACAGGAAAATTAAGTGAAATTATTCCCATGCCAGTTCAACATCTGGAATCAGAGTAACTCTGCTAATATCACTATAGTACAAATCATGCAGGAAAGCCTGCTCTTCAAGGCTTTAAAATATGTTTTAAAAATGAAACAGGGTTTTACCTTGGGGATTGTTGTGCTCCTGACACAAGCAATTGCACAATGATCACTGATATCATTGCAAAATATGCCAGTTGAGGTGTATTTGTAAGATGTATTCGTTATAATTAAATCAAGCAGGGTAGATTTATTTTGTGCTTTAGGATTTGGCCTTGTTGGTGCATTAATGAGTTGCACAAGGTTTAAGGAGTCACACAATTCTTTAAAACAATCTGAGGTCCTTGAGGCAGACGGGGGAGAATGCTTTGATACACCCACTTTAATGACCAAAACCTCAAACTGTTTAGCTTTAGTAATTGACAGAGTTACAGAGCTAATGAGTTTGAATTTGACATATATGGCAACCTACCTACCCGATCATATAATCGAGAATCGAATCGATCGAATAATATCCGTTCTAATGGTAGTTCCCCTTCGTCTGGTTAGAGCAGGAGTATTTAGAAACTATAGTACATACACAGAATGCTAATCTCTCTATGTATAATGAGACAGGATCCTCAGATGCATATAGCAACACTGACACTTCTCACAAGACACGAGACCAAGGAGCAGCTATAGATAATTCTTACATAGCCTTAAACATGATGACACAATTTGCAATGAAACAGAATCTATCACATTGTTGGATTTGTCAACATACACATGGATCCCTTCAGTCGTCTTAACTCTATGTTTGGGACATGGGGCACCTCCCAGACCAAGTGTATACTGGGGGGTATGCTAGTAATATATATTTTTTGTATGATCCTAGTGTGTCTGTGTAAGATCTGTTGGAAACAGGCGGCCGATGGAGTCATCAACATCACCGCAGTGGACCTGGAGATTTCACAGTTTACCCCAGTTTCCGGTCTGTACCCGGTACCATCATGGGGTAACGATGATAATGAGATATTGGATGCATGGGAAGTAGACCAATGGGACAACAAATTGGGAGGTCCTCCAGAGTCTGGGTAAATGAATGATTACATGAATGACACAAACACGGCTGGGGTCTACAATGCTAAAGATGTTCCTGTGGGTCCTCAACACTCACTGTTGAATTAGATTGTGGTGATATGTTGTTTTCTACCCATCCATTATTAACCAGACAGGTGACCAACTACCGGGCACGGGCTCGCACGTTGTTGGCCTCCATTTGGAATTCTTGGAGGCGAAGTAAATGTCAGAAGTTCGAAAAATAAATAAAATAAAAACATTATCACGAATATTAGAGAGATTGAAAAATATTGTTTGAAGTTTATGTGCCTACTGAAGAAGCGATGCCAGTATGTTAATTTTAGGGATCCTCTTTTAGATTAAATCAAAAAGGCACCTACTCATATGCTTAAGTTGTTTTACGGTACATGTATAAGGCTCCAGGAGGGGACAATTGCTTATGTGACATAGCGTACTTACTGTACTGGTAAATGCTCATTGCGTGTTTATTGTTTTCATTCCTTTTTAGTCTCCCTCAGGTCTTAAACTATAGGAAGTACAATCCCTGCTCTTGGAGGTATGGTTACCAAAGAGGGCAATTGTGGGGGAATTGTACAATGATCAAATTCTGCTATGATGCTGCATATCTTGAAACGATATTCTTTGGCGCTAAGGCTTATATACGAAAAAGTATTATTCATAACTCCTGTCTGTTTTGTTATTCTTTTAGAATAAAAGAGGCCAACTGTTAGGAGTTGTGTATGGTATGTCAATATGAACTTGGTATTATTCTTTATTATATTTGTGTGTTGGTTACTGTCCACTTCACTGTGTACCAATTCTTCATGTTGAGACTAAATGTGTGAGGGCAGAGCGACCACCTTATCTGTTATCCTTCAGACGCCTGTAAGGTTTCTCCAGCCCAAGGTGTAATGTCCCTTCACCCACACAGTAAATGTGAACTACTGTATAAACTTGTACCTCTTGTGTAGGCCTTGTACCTGCTTCATCCATTACTCAGTGACATTGTTCTGCTTTTTCAAATACTCTTGGGGGTGCTGAGCATGTGATTCTCAACAGGGTCTGGTCTTGACGGGCCGCATACAACTTGTTTTTGATACTGTATAAATATGTGCCAATGACCTGAATAATTCAGAAGTATTGTGATTTCAAACAGTACCCACTGTCTCGGCTCACTTAGTTTCCGGGACGTCCGTAAGCTTCCAGGGTTCGAGAAAAGATAGATGACTCCATCCAAGTCATCTATCTATTAGGACGAGAAAAAGATCACAACAAATGGTATTAGGAAAAAAACTCTTGTAATGGTATTAGGAAGAAACTATTGTAATGGTAGGAAGTAACAATTGTAATGTTATTAGGAAGAAACACTTGTAATGGTATTAGGACGAAACACCTGTAATGGTATTAGGAAGAAACACTTGTAATGGTATTAGGAAGCAGACGTGTGTCACTAGTGATGTTGATGTTGGGGATTTATTGAGGAAATGTAATGTATTTGTGAATTGCAAATCAGTTGTGATCCAATGTACAGGGCAAGATCAATTTAACCCATTGGTTTGTTTACTGTTATCAATGTCTGAAAAGGGGAGCAATTATTAATGCTTTGCTTGTCATTTTCCAAAAGGGAAAATAAGACAGACAGATCTATTTTGTTAAAATCTATTGTTGCTGCTGAAATATCACAATGTCCCATAAAGTTACCTTTTCATCTGTCTCCTGTGAACCTGTCATTTGACCCCGTTGAGATGTGACTTGCTCTGTAGATCCAGAATGACTGCAGGGCAGGCAATATCTAAGACTTTGATTAAACTGTGGGCAGGGAGAGGGAGGGAGAGAGGCGAGATATACAGTAAACACAAAGCGAAAGATGGAAGAAAAAGAAAAGGACGAAAAAGGAGACAGGACAGTAACAGAGAGATGTACGGTGAAAAGATCAAAAGAAATAGCATTGCTTATCTGTGTTTGTTCAGGAAGACCTCATTACAGGTTTGGAGAGAAAACGGTAGCAGGGAAGCAGAGGTGTGTTGTTTCAGCACCCAGTCAGTTGGTGATGTTTAATCTCAATGGTGTGTGTGTGTCAGGGCTGACAAAGAACTACACCTCCTCACGGTGTCCTTTTCTGTCAGCGCCAAGACAGTTTGCTCCTCCTCCTCCTCCTCCTCCTCCTCCTCCTCCTCCTCTGCCAGCCAGGTCTCCTTTATTGTGGCCAAACCGGAGGACAGAAGAGAGGACTATCGCTTACATCAGTGGAAACTTCCAAGAGCGGAGCCTCTATTCAGCCTTAACGGCCAGCCAGAGAGTCACCTGAGAAAGCTCTCCACTCGCTCCCCAACACAATACTCTGCATAAGCTGCCGCAGACCACAGAGCGAGGCCTGTGAACTTTTGAACCCGGGGATATGATAGCCTGCTTCAGATTCATCGATAAACCAGTAAAGTCTAGTCTAGTGGAGCTCCTAGCTAAGCAATACAGCAATACAGATCATCATAGAAGTGAATTTCAATAGAATATTTTCTTTTCAAATGAAAAGTCAAAGTAGTCTCCTCTACAATAACATTGTAGTTGTAAAGAAAACAATAAGCCAATTCCAGAGAATTGTGCTATTTGAGAGCATGGCGCAGCCAAGGTTCAACATTTTAATGAAGGAATGCCTTTTTTTTAGATGCCAATCATAATAAAATACAATGTTGAGTTTGTTTGTGATTCTGATCATATTTCATTTCTATTAATACACAGGTTTGTGTATTGGATTGTGTTATACCTATGTTTGTAAGAACAATAATTTAGATATATATAATATTAAATCTTATTTTATCTTTATTTTGTTGTTGCAGTTTATATTGTCTATCTGGCACACTGATGGACTTGTTATGTAGTGTAGTTAATATAAGCCTGTCCACTGACACTGTAGTAGTAATTATAGATGCTATTTCTGGTAAGACCCAGTTGTGCATTTAGGATTAGATGTTTTTATCAGTAGCAGCCTTGATTTGCATTTAGTTTTTTTCCATATGCATGAGTTGACTACTTTGCTAGTGTTTAGTGTTTATGATCGTGTGTGTGTGTGTGTGTGTGTGTGTGTGTGGGGGGGGGGGTCCAAGTGGGATGGCCACAATAAACTTTCTTTTTATCTGAAATGTCTGTCATTTGATCGATAGTAGGCTATGTTTGAAGAAATAAAAGAGGCTACTGTATTGATTATAACAACATGAACATAGCGAAATGTTAACTATGGTAAATTAATTATTAATTAATGTTAATTATCTCACTTTTTTAAATAGGGCAATGACAATGTATTGCCTAATTTATTGCACACGATATTTGGTGGGTCTCCTGGCCTGGGCCGAAAAACTGTCTGAACCACTGGATTTTCTTGCTGTGGCTATAGCTCGTTGTTACCTTTAGAGGGCACTGTGGCGCACGTGGAAAGGAAAGGATCAGCTGCACACGTGACGCAGAGTAGGAAGTAAATAATGACTTGGGTTCCCGCGCTGCGCGATTATCACAGCAAGAAGTTAGCAGAGCAGTTGCTGACCTCACAAACAATGGATGAGCTTTATCTCGATAACATCGACGAGTATGTCAACGATCACAACAAGATAGTAAGTCAGCATTTAAGTAGCGATAAGTCCGACAGAGTGCTGTAAGCAATCATAATGACAGTCACGTTTACTGACATTACTGACACAGCAGTCAACACATTGTGGGATGCTGAAGCGAGGAGCTTCAGTAGCTAAATGAGTTGTGCATTGTGATGTCACTGATCGGTATGAATGAATGACAACCTGTTTTGTTTAACTTTAAGGTGACCTATAAATGGCTTAGTCTCACCCTCGGTGTCCATGTCAATACAGCAAAACAGTAAGTCGCATTCATATTCGCATGCGGTTTCAGCCTTTGGTGATATCCATTCAGATTGGGTTATTACACCAAATTATACTGGAAAACTGTTTTCTAAAAATGCACATTCATTGTAGGATGCTCTTCCATTACCTGGACCACAAGAGGAAAGAAAGCTCAGCTCCGCTCCACGCTACATACCTTGTGACGGGCAAATTGGTTGAGAATGGAAACACGGTAAGAGAGTGAACCAACAATAGTGACTATTTTCTGGCTTGTGTTTGGATGTTGGTAGCTGTCTCTCTGCTGTTGTGGCACTGTGCTGATCGATGTGTTGTCCTGCTCCTCCAGAGCCACAAGGTCTCGGTTGTCAGAGAGGAGCAGTTGGAGGGTGAGTTAATGAGCCACCTGACACTAGGACCGCTGGCTCCACACAAATGAGCTGCCAGTAGGCTGCTCCTACTGGGAGCTACTACTGGAACCAGTCGCCCAATTTAATTTGAATGACATTTTCTTTTCTTCGCCCCTTCTTCAAGATTTCAAGTCCAAGATGAGCTTGACGGTCAGTGTCCATGTGTACAGCGTCCAGAAGGCCGCCCTGAAGGACAGCGGTCCTCTCTACAGCGTGGACTACGACGCAGTCAAAGACAACCTGAACAGCTGCAGCAGGTACATGTGTCTCCTCACACTGTCAGCCTCTGCCCTCCTGTCTGCCCTCCTGTCTGTCTGTCTGTCTGTCTGTGTGCGTCAAAATAGTCCAGCTGTGGCCACAAGCTATTGTTCTTCATGGGAACACTGCAGTGCAAAACAGACTACCTTGCTTGTATCGGTTTACCTTTTTTTTTTTTTTTTTTTTTAAGGTCCTTTTCAAATACCAATGAGTTTATTGAAGAACCTGGTTTTATTCCTGCAAACTAATATTTGAGAAGATGGCGTGTTACCACCTTGCTATTAGGGCTGGGTATTGGCAAGGATCTCACGATTCGATTCGATTTCGCTACTTTGGGTCACGATTCGTTATCGATTTAATACTTGCATGACATACATGAAAACAATATTTCTAAACATACGTGACTGAAATTGTGCGTAATCCCTGCCTGTTGTAATTTGTGTTGTATGCTAATGTCCCTAAAAATTATTAATGACGGTGGGGACGGTATGAACAAAATTCCATTGGTGGCGCATCCAACATCGTATAACACCGGGAACCGCGACAACACCACTACAGTATTACTGCAGTATTTTAATACAGAATCACAAAGCTTACGGACAGTATGACTTTTACTGAGTACATTTTTTCTCGTTTTGTTTCTGAATCCAAATGTGCCTAAACATCTGCTTGAGACCATTGTTCATGAAGAGTCGTTTGGTCATTTGGGGCCTCCATACAATGCGAAATGATGCTAGGGTAGGGAACTTGACAACAAGCAAAATTGTTATCTACTCTTATTCTACTGGTTAAACGATTCAATACGAATCGATTATTTTTACCAAGCTCTCGTCTCCTCTAGTCATGATACAATGTACAGATGGGTGACACATTGAAGGAAAGACCTATCGGCTTATGCCATTTTCCACTGCATGGTATCGCCTCGACTCGCTTAGATTGGTTTTCCATTAGGAAAAGTTGTGGACAGTACCTGGTACCTAGTATTTTTCTTATCACCTCTATCGAGGTTCCAAGCGGGCTGAGACGAAAAGGTGACGAGAAGAGGTTACGTGAAAACACTGCAGGCGACAAATTGGTCAGAGACAATCGACACTAGAATCATCAGCCTGCAAAACAACGCCTTGGTCAATTGATAAAATGCAGACGTATCAAGAACACTATCCCTTTGATATCCTCTGTTATAAGTGTAGCTCCTCTAAGGAATAAGGCAGTGCGTAGCGAGTGCGTGTGATTTAAGCGAGCGTTCAAAGTTTAACGGGGGTTAGATGTGCGTTCTATTGGTTAGTCTATGGTTAGTCTCGCAGAGCCAGACCTATGTCCACACTTTGTTTTAGTAGTTTGTTAAAAAAAACGCTCCGTCTTGTTTGTATTTCTTTAACCAAGCACAATCGTCTTGGACGGCGCTAAGCCCAGGATGGAGCAATGGTGTCCTTGCAAAATAGTGTCCTGGGGGGGGGGGGACTTGCTTTGGTGGAACATTTGCACATTTGCAACTTGCAAGGGTTAGTAGCTTGCTAGCTTGGAGGTTGTTGTTGTTATTTCATGTAGCAAGGGGGACTTTGAAAACGGTAACACGCAGATGGCGGAAGGGGGAGGTATAAGCCCGCCCAGAGCCTGCCATTGGGCAACTATTTCAGTCGCACAATGGCAGGCTTGTGCTGGCTTATACCAACAACCTACATCTGGTAAGCCAGACTAGTTTATGGTTAGATCCATGGCCATGGCATCCATCACCTGGCCTGACTCTGTAGCTGTAAACTAGAGGTGCGCGGATGGGCTATTATTGTATCCGCAACCGCATCACAAAACTCATCATCCGTCCGCCATCCATCCGCACCAACGTTTTTTGACCAATTTCAAAACCGCACCCGCCCGCCATCCGCGGGCGCTGCTGACGCGAGAAAAAAAAGTGTGCTCGTTTTTATCGGATGCAAGTAACAATATTTAACAATGTAACTTATATATATCTTTTCATTTGATTGGTTCAACCGCCACCCGCCCGAATTTAATTAAAATATTATTTTTCGTAAGGTCATCCGCCCGATCCGCGGTTTAACCGCGGAGTCCGCGGCTGTAACCGCCATCCGCGCACCTCTACTGTAAACCAGCTATCAACAACAAACACTCCACATACAATCCACACGATCTTATTTCTTTTTCTAGACATTTCGTTTTGCTAAACTCAAAACATTTCAAAGCATCAGCGATGTTACTTTACGCTTTTGTTGTGTAAAAAAAATTACAACCGGTTCGATATTAATGCCAAACACCAGACTGGACCGGTATACTGAATTTTATCACTAGTTATACCATGGCCCAGATGATTGGTTGGAGGAGGTGGAAGTGTT
>JAOPHQ010005513.1:0-60343 GCA_030340625.1 Merluccius polli | reverse complement strand
CACACACACACACACACACACACACACACACACAAATCAAGTCAAGTAATCAAGATACAGTACAGTTTTATGTGTGTGTGTGTGTGCGCGCGGATGAAACAGCGCGTTCTCCTGTGTGTGTGTGTGTGTGTGTGCACGCGGATGAAACAGCGCATTCTCGTGTGTGTGTGTGTGTGTGTGTGTGTGTGTGTGTGTGTGTGTGTGCGCGCGCGCGTGGGTTTTAACACACCACCGTGGACCTGTATTTGAGATTCAAAACGGTGAATCTCACCAGAAGCAGTTCCCGTTCACCGCCGCCATCATAAAGCTGTTGTTTTCCTGTGTAGCTTGATAAACGCAAAAAAAAAAAAAAAAATTAATTTAATTTTTTTTGGAATTAATTAATTAAAAAAAAAAAAAAAAAAAAGCTTGATAAACGCGGAAGAGCAGATCGGCGTTGACCAATAGTAGTTCTCTTGTATCCGCCGTCCAATCAGTGTGTAGTTTGATAAACGCAAAAAAAAATAATAATAATTTTTTTGTTAAAATTAATTAAAAAAAAAAAAAATAATAATTTTTTTTAAATTAATTAATAAAAAAAAATTAAAAAAAATAAAAAGCTTGATAAACGCGGAAGAGCAGATCGGCGTTAACCAATAGGAGTTCTCTTGTATCCGCCGTCCAATCAGTGTGTAGTTTGATAAACGCAAAAAAAAAAAAAATAATAATAATAATAATAATAATTAATTTAAAAAATATATATATATATATATTTTTGAATTAATTAAAAATAAATAAATAAAATAAAAAAAACCTTGATAAACGCGGAAGTGCAGATTGGCGTTGACCAATAGGAGTCCTCTTGTATCCGCCGTCCAATCAGACGACGGATATCTGTAGAGTTTGCCTGACAACAGCCTCGGGCCACTGACTAACCAACCTTAATTAGATCAAGTGGAAACACCTTTGACAGTAGTCAAAGAAACAGGTTACACAGCCGCCCCTCCCCCCACTACTCCAGTGGGGGGAGGGGGCGGCTGCGCGTGTGTATTGATTGCCAACTGCCACTTTGTCCCTCACTCTGCTTCTCTCCAAACTGCCACTATTCTCTATGAGGAAAGCAGGGCTGGCTTCAAACGGTCTAACTCAAAAAGTATACATGTCACAGCTTAGATATTTACACCGTAGGAATCCCGGGATTCAGGCGAACAGTTTGATATATAATATGTCTGTGTAGCTTACACTTGCAAGACACACTTGCAAGTTTAAAACAGGGGTCCGTTCTGCTTCTCTCTGAAAATATTTGAAAATATTTGTATTGCAGTCAATGAGGAGAAGAGACAGACTGGCCGCACTTAGAGGCTGCTAATTCAAATTCTGTAAGTCTCTCTGATTTTTTGAGCACATTGTGAGAGACAGAACAAGTATGTCTACAAAACTGGAAAAAATCATGTGTGTAAAGTGTAAACTGTGGCCAGGAGCAGCGTGGAAAGAGACAAAATCTGGATTAATTTTGGGCTCTCTCCCACTCTAACCTGCACTCTGGCGGGAAAAGGCGGGAACATTCCTCGCAATACACACCCATTATAATCTCATAATTTATCCCAAAATGATCATGGTCATTGATCAGTGATTGATTAAAAACGATATTACCTATCAAAACGTGGAATAGTACACCAAATACACAAGACTTGTGTCTACTGTTTAATGTTCAAATTGAGTTTCTAGGTGAAAGTATGCTGGAGCAGCAGACAGCAGAAAAGTCTTGTTTTTTTTTACCTCCTCCCATTCATTCTCTATGGGACTTTTTTCGCTGTTTTTCGCGACTTACGTCGCGAAAAATTCGTATTATTTTCACAAAAGTCTTAGCACACTTGCCCCGGAAGAGCCGCACGTTTTGATACCTTTTTTGTGTATGTGTGACCAAAGCTGCGGGAGGAGAAGTCGACCGAAAAAACGTGTAAGAAACGTAAGAATAATAATAATAATAAGCCCGGTGGATAATAGATAGTGTGCTTTCAGGCACACTCAATAATAAGCCCGGTGGATAATAGATAGTGTGCTTTCAGGCACACTCAATAAGCCCGGTGGATAATAGATAGTGTGCTTTCAGGCACACTCAATAAGCCCGGTGGATAATAGATAGTGTGCTTTCAGGCACACTCAATAATAATAATAATAAGCCCGGTGGATAATAGATAGTGTGCTTTCAGGCACACTCAATAAGCCCGGTGGATAATAGATAGTGTGCTTTCAGGCACACTCAATAATAAGCCCGGTGGATAATAGATAGTGTGCTTTCAGGCACACTCAATAATAAGCCCGGTGGATAATAGATAGTGTGCTTTCAGGCACACTCAATAATAAGAATAATAATAAGCCCGGTGGATAATAGATAGTGTGCTTTCAGGCACACTCAATAATAAGCCCGGTGGATAATAGATAGTGTGCTTTCAGGCACACTCAATAATAATAAGCCCGGTGGATAATAGATAGTGTGCTTTCAGGCACACTCAATAATAAGAATAATAATAAGCCCGGTGGATAGTATATAGTGTGCTTTCAGGCACACTCAATAATAATAATAATAAGCCCGGTGGATAATAGATAGTGTGCTTTCAGGCACACTCAATAATAAGCCCGGTGGATAATAGATAGTGTGCTTTCAGGCACACTCAATAATAATAATAATAAGCCCGGTGGATAATAGATAGTGTGCTTTCAGGCACACTCAATAATAAGCCCGGTGGATAATAGATAGTGTGCTTTCAGGCACACTCAATAATAAGAATAATAAGAATAATAATAAGCCCGGTGGATAGTATATAGTGTGCTTTCAGGCACACTCAATAATAATAAGCCTGGTGGATAATAGATAGTGTGCTTTCAGGCACACTCAATAATAATAATAAGCCCGGTGGATAATAGATAGTGTGCTTTCAGGCACACTCAATTACCCAATTAAGGCCTGCCTGACACATCTGATGAATCAAGAGGTCATCAGTATGGACGATGGGACCGTCAGATTCTGTGTGTCAACTTTGGCATGCCAGGTCGCCAGTGTCGGTCTGAACCGTTTTGTGGAATCCTGGAATGCCCACAGAGTGCCAGGTGTTAAAATTCTCACACTCTTTTCGTCTGTCTGTCTGTCTGTTTGAACAAAATAACAGATGGCCAGATTTTCATGACAGTTGGAGGCAATGATTGGTTGAGTGTCACGAAGACATGATAAACTTTAGGGTCTAAAAGCTTAAAGACATCAAATTTTGCTGCACTACTCATCTCATCTCTCATATGTAGAATCAGCCACCTTCCTTGTGAATGATGTCATTACTGCTAGTGTTTACATACTGTAGAGTTTATAGCTATTGCTAATTTCCAACTCTTGTCCCTAGTTGGGCTTTTATATGTACAGTATGATTAATATTGTCTAGTTATCTCCCTTGTTTCATTCTCAGGACTCCAATGTACAACTTTATTAGAGAATTTTGTTAAGGCTACCTCCGTTTTACAGTTCACCTGCCTCCTATGTCTAGCTTGGATCCCCATTCTTTGCCTTGTGACAGTAACCTTGTTATGTACCTATACTTTTAACATATTGCAGGCAGAGGAATTCCAAATGTGTTGGCTTCAGGTGGCTGTCCAGTCAAGATTACTGAGGATCTGCTTCCTTGTGCCTCTGAAGCAGCTGACTGGTACGACACAGAGAGAGGCTCATCCTTGACCAGATTGTCAACTTTTGGGACTGATCCTTTTGCATCTGAAGAGGAGAGAGAGCAGGCAAGAAGCCGTTTCACAGAGGCTTTTGGAGATATTTCAAAACTGATTAGTGCCAGCCGCTTCTTTAAGAGCATCTTTGACACAGCCAGTTCTAGTCTATGCGCCAGGAAGTGAACAGACTGCACGTTCGGAAACTGTTCTTTGAGCCTAACGACAAGCCCACTGACTTTTCCTGTGAGCACCGCAGCTCCATCGGTGGCAATGCTTATCAGGTGCGTCTTCAAAAAGTCATCATTCATTCCAGCTTTATGTAGACTCGACATCATAGAGTTATAAATGGACTCAGCATCGACCCCATCAAGCTCCACTAGATCCAGAAAAACATTGTCTACATCCCCCTTACCGCTGACATCACATCTTATGTAGATTATTAGATAGGCCCTGCCATGAATGGTGCTTTCATCGATTGTGATTTACACCCATGAATCCATTTCTTTCACATTGCAGACGAATTTGCGGCGCATTTCCTTTGCAATGTGACTGATTATTTCTGCGCATGCATGGTCAGATTTGTGGATGTTACCAACTTCTGCTCCATTAAGCTCCTGCATTTTCATGAGTGGGTTGAGCTTTTTGTAAGATAGCCTTTCCTTTGCCACGGTGTAAGCTGTTCTGAACGACACTGTGGTTTTCTTCAGTAGTTCAGACTGTACATCAATGAACGTGTTCGGGAGGGTGTCTTTCTCCTTCATCTGGGCTATTTCCACTGACCTTGTGTGGGCCTGGCTGTTCCTGTGTTTGTAGATCTTTTTTCGTAGCCTCTTTGCTTCAGAGCTAGTAACGTCACCGTTGATCCATTCTTCAGCGAGATGTAAACCCGGTCCCTTTTCTGAGAGTAGCAACGTTTTTGCTTTCCTACACACTAAACACCCCAATTTTCCTGCCTTAATGTCAAGCCAAGCGTTGCGGTCTTTCCATTCGCCCACCTGCTTCGGTGTCCAAAAAGCCGGCAAGTCAATGCTAGCAGCAGTGGCAGCTAACGAGTTGTCACTGGATGGAGGATCCTCTGTTCTGGTAGCGAGTGGGCCCACTGTGCTAGCACAAGCATCGTCTTCATCTCTGAGTGCCACCTTTTTGGATGTGAACCCAAAGTGTGTGAGTGAAACACTCTGATTTAGCTTTCGCTTGCTAGCCATTTTTAGTGTGATTTCTCAACATTTACGTCTTTCGTCTGTTTGGCGCGGCACTTGGCTAATTTGCATACGTGCACAGGACTGGCTGGCTCCGCTTGGCAAAAAATAGCACAAATTTGTGAATAAATGTTTTTAATTCTGAATAGTGGACATGGTGAGCTTAAACACATTGAACTGATCATTAGTGACAATAAAATATATTTTTATTTTATTTTCGGCAAAATTTGAGACCCCCCTCAAATTTTGCTTTTGAGTCTTTCAGGGGGTCTCATGGGTTAATCGGGGGGGGTCGAGCCCCCCCGTATTTCGCACACTGCCTTTAACGTTCACCCAAAGTAACAGATTAAGTAGCCTTAATCAAGTAAATAAATTGGTGAATATATAAATGAATCATTACTTGCATACATGAATCACAGCGCTCTATAATAATTCCAGTGTTGGCGCCCATTGGCAATTTATTCACAATCAGTTGTGGGAAAGTGGCAGAAATATGACTGTATAACAGTTATGAATTATGTTCATTATTAAATGACTGAATCTGCATAGGACTTAGATATAGAGACATTAGGTGACAGAGGTGGCTAGCGTGTGTTGTTGTAAAGCCCTGTTATTCCGGTCCATAGTCGTTACAGTTAAGCCGATGTGAAGATGAACAGGCGCTGATAACTCTGATTGGGAATTAATTAAATGATATTTTGTCGTCATTGTATGACTATATAGAAGAAGCAAATGGCCAGTATTGTATTATTAGATCGGGTTCAAGTCCCTAAAATTGTTTTATAGATCGGGTTCAAGTCCCTAGAATTGTTTAATACATTGGTTCAAGTCCCTAGAATTGTTTAATAAATCGGTTCAAGTCCCTAAAATTATTTATAGATCGGGTTCGAGCCCCTAGAATTGTTTCTTGATCAATTGGTTAAGGGTTTGAGGCCCAGTATGATACTGTGTTAAATTCGGATGTGTAGAAACCTGGGAAACATCCGGACATGTGGGAGTAGGCAGCACATGTGAGGAGCTCCGACCTAACTTGCATATTACCTTATCGAATGTAATATTAGGATCTCAGGACTGAAGTTCAAGAAGAATTGTTTTGTGTTATATGGCCACACGCAACAAATGGCTTCTACCAGACAAAGGCAAACTGCTTTGACGACCACAAAAACCACAATTGCTAGCAAGCTAGCAGCCATAGCTTCCCCTGCTAGTGACCGCTCTTCCAAAGACGATGGAATAACCATGGCACAACTGGTGGAAGAACTGTCCAAACAACGCGCTAGTTTGAAAGAAGACATTTCAACACTCATTCAGGAAGCTCTTGGACCGTTACACACTTCGGTGAATATCCTGAAAGAGACCGTGGACAGCTTTCAACCACGTTTGACTGCAACTGAATCTTTGGCAGGGGAGAACTTTGACAAGATTTTCGAAACCGAAGCAGCTATCAAGACTCTACGGACCCAGAATGCTACACTGTTGGATCGTATTGAAGACTTAGAAAATCGGTCACGGAGAGCCAATCTGAGGATTGTAAACGTTCCAGAAGGCAGTGAGGGCGTTGAGGACACCGTTAAATTTGTGTCGAGCATGTTGATGGAGATAACGGGCGATGCGCTGTTTGAATCTCCCCCAGCTCTGGAGAGAGCGCACAGAGTCGGCAAAAAGCCTGAAAAGCCTGGTGCACCCCCTCGTCCGTTTGTGGTATGTTTTCATCGATTTCAAGAAAAACAACGAATGCTGCAATGGGCTAGACAGCACACAGCTACATACCAAGATGCTACTGTGAGGATATACCCAGACTACAGCGTCAGTTTATCTAGGAGACGGGCTGAATTCAACGACGTCAAACAAGCCTTGTATGTGAAGGGGATAAAATTCCAGCTACTCTACCCTGCCATCTTGCGAGTCACGATTAACGGACAATCTTTCAAATTCAACACACCAGAAGAAGCCAAGGATTTCTACGACCGAAAGGTGATGGGTGACTGAAGACATGCAAACTAACTGGGTTTCGGACTGAGAGCGTGGAGTCATCCACTTTGGCTGCAGTTAACTTGTTGCTAACACATCCGAAGAACTTTCTTACACGCAGACTGCAAATGGGAGCGTGTCCCTCTTTGAAGTAAACTGTTATAACTGTTGTTACGGGAACTATTAGGTCGATTATTGAAGCGGTTTCTTTCTGGTAAGTGTCACTCTTATTATTTTTGAATTGATAATGGTCACCGGCGGCCACCTGTTGGATTTGGTCGACAATACTCAGAACTGCTAGAGCTAATCTAGCCGATTTGTTTCTTTTTTTTTTTTTTTATGTTTGTGGTGACCGATGGAGGATTTTGGTTATTTGATTATTTGTGCTTTGTTGTTAAGGTTGCAATCTGAGAGCTTTGTATTATGCTATTGTTTCACAATGTTATTGCTAAATGGTCAAAGGCTCTTCACAGTGTATGGTAGGATAGGATGTACCGGAGGATTCAAGAGTTAGGAGGGAGCCTGCAGTCTGCCCTTGTTTTAGTGGCAGACATAGGTTTGTTGAGGGTTGGGAGGGTGGGATGGGGATTGTATACTGCCAAAGGGTATTTCATTTTGTTTTGTATGATGCTTATGTTTTTGAAGGTTTTTGACAAACATTATGGGGCGCACTTTCTTCTTTTCTTTTTCTTTTTAATAGATCATGTCATATGATATAAACAATGTCGGGGCTGACGTAGGTGCAACAGCAACTCATTTCATTACTTGGAATGTAAAAGGAATGAATGGGCCGAATAAGAGATCAAAGATATTTTCCCACTTAAAGAAATTAAAAGCAGAAATAGTATTTTTGCAAGAAACGCATTTGAAAATAGCAGACCAGGTCAGGCTTAGGAAGAACTGGGTTGGGCAGAGTTTCCATTCTAACTACAACACTAGAGCACGGGGAGCATCGATCTTAATTCATAAAAAAGTATTATTTACTCCATATCAAACAATCTCAGACCCCCAAGGACGATTTGTTATAGTATCAGGGTCACTCTTTAACACTCCAGTAGTACTAGCAAGCATATACGCCCCAAACTGGGACGATGTCAGTTTCATAAATAAACTTATTTCTCTTATTCCAAATTTGAATTCACATAAACTCATTCTTGCAGGTGATTTTAACACTGTCATGGACCCAGCCGTAGATCGCTCAAACCCTAAGACCTTAGTACGATCCAAGATGTCTCTAGCTCTTAGTGAATTTGCAGACCAGACTGGTAGTGTTGATCCGTGGAGGTTTCTCTATCCACATAAAAAGGAATTCTCCTATTTTTCACATGTTCACCATACATATAGTAGAATAGATTTTTTCCTAATTGATAAAACACTTCTCCCTGTTGTAAAGAAGGTGGAATACACGGCTATTGTTGAGTCGGATCATGCCCCAGTGTCTCTTGATTTTTCATTCGTTCAAAACCTGACGCAGCGTAGCACATGGAGATTGAACACAGCCCTATTGTCAGATAGTCACTTTTGTAACCTCATATCTAAGGCAATAGATGACTTCATGCAATTTAACAAGACAGACTCTATATCTCCATCTACTTTATGGGAGACACTTAAAGTAGTTGTAAGAGGAGAGATTATATCATACACTATTTCACGCAATAAGGAGAGAAAGCAGAAGGAACAAGAACTCATTGCGTCAATAAGATGCATAGACCGGCAATATTCCATCAGCCCATCTCCAGAGTTGTATAAAGAGAGGATTGCACTGAAAACCCGATATGATTTACTATCAACAGAAAGGACTGAGAGACACCTTCTGTGGTCAAAAGGTCACTATTACGAACATGGGGAGAAAGCAGGCCGTCTTCTGGCCTATCAGCTGAAATGTAGATCCGCTTCTCGTTTAATCCCACAGATTCGCAATACTTCACAATCATTGACCATAGATCCAGTTGAAATTAATGATACCTGAAAAGAATTCTATTCAGAGCTATATACATCTACGTCCCCACTAGATAACTCAAACATGACCACTTTCTTGGATAGTATAGATATTCCAAACATAGATGCAGCTGCTAAAGACAATCTTGATAAGCCCATACATCTGCAGGAGATTGTTGATGCCATTCAGAAAATGCAAAGTGGTAAATCACCGGGGCTCGACGGCTATCCTGTGGAATTTTACAAAAAGTTCTCTTCTCAACTTGCACCCATCCTACTTGAAATGTTCAATCACTCTTTTAATCAGAACCATTTACCACAGACTTTGACTGAGGCGTCCATCTCACTTCTTTTAAAACCAAGCAAGGACCCACTTGATTGCGGATCCTACCGACCTATATCCTTGCTAAATGCAGATGTCAAAATTTTAGCTAAACTTCTCTCCTCAAGATTGGATAGTGTAGTATCCCAAATCATCTCAATGGAACAATCTGGATTCATGAGAGGCCGTCACTCCTTCACAAATATACGCAAACTCCTAAATGTTATACACTCACCGGCATCCAGGGAGACACCAGAAGTCGTTGTCTCCCTGGATGCCGAAAAAGCATTTGACAGGGTTGAGTGGCGTTATTTATTTGCTGTTTTGGGGAAATTTGGTTTTGGCTCGAATTTCATTTCTTGGATCCGCTTATTATATACTGCTCCTAAAGCATCAGTACATACAAATAAATTATCTTCCCGTCTGTTTTCTCTGTCAAGGGGTACACGTCAAGGATGTCCCCTCAGTCCCCTGTTATTTGCTCTAGCTATTGAACCGCTATCAATTAAGTTCAGAACAGCCCCTGATATATTTGGAATTCATAGGATGGAAACTGAGCACAGAGTTTCTTTATTTGCAGATGACCTGCTTCTTTATATTTCGGATCCAGTGTCATGCGTTCCTAATATTATTAATATCTTAAATGACTTTGGGCTGTTCTCAGGTTACAAATTAAACCTTTCCAAAAGCGAATGCTTTCCAGTCAATAATCTAGCCCTTCATATATCAGACAACACACTCCCTTTCCGTATGTCGAGGACTGGCTTTAAATATTTAGGGATACAGATCACCCGTGTTTTCTCTGATCTTTATGAAAAGAATTTCAAACCTCTTTTACTCAAATTGGAATCAGATTTAAAGCGATGGTCTGTCCTTTATTTATCTCTTGTCGGTAGAGTTAATTGTGTGAAGATGAACGTCTTACCTAGGTTTTTGTATCTATTTCAATGTCTCCCAGTCTTTTTGTCTAAATCTTTCTTTAAGTCTTTGAATAAGTTAATTTCCTCATTTTTGTGGGCTGGCAAAAATCCTAGAATCCGTAGAGAACTTTTGGAAAGACCCAGGGACCAGGGTGGCCTAGCACTTCCCAATATGGAAAAGTATTATTGGGCGTCCAATATACAAAAAGTCTCATACTGGTATCAGGCCCCAGAACTAGATTGGTGCAAAATTGAGGCAAACTCCTGCTTTTCTGCTTCACTCTCTGTTTTAATTACAGCAAAATTACCATTCTCACCATCCAAGTTCTCATCAAGCCCTGTGGTAATTTCCACTCTTAAAATATTGGCACAATTCAGAAGACAATTTAAGCTTAAAGAATTCTCTGTGTATAGCCCAATTTGTGACAACCATCTATTTCCTGTATCCAGAATGGACCATACCTTCACACAGTGGCGCAGGAATGGTCTAACCATATGCCACAACTTTTATATAGACGGTCTCTTTGCCACTTTTACTGATCTTTCTGAGAAATATCATTTACAGCGGTCAGACTTGTTTAGATACTTTCAGGTCCGTCATTTTATTCAAAGCCAGAGCCCATCATTTCCTGCTTTACCTCAGGACTCAGGACTTGAGAAAATTTTGCGGACTCCCGTTCAGCGCAAGAGAATGATCTCAAACATTTCAAATATAATAACTTCCCTTCAGGAAACGTCACTAGAGCGGCTTAGAACCAAATGGGCTGAAGAACTTGGGATGGAAATCTCTGAGGCAGTCTGGGACTGCGCTCAGGCTGGAGTTAATGGCACATCATCTTGTGCCCGTCTCAGCTTGATCCAGTTTAAGGTCTTTCACAGAATTTACTACACCAAATCCAAACTGTCCAGAATTTATTCTGATATTCAGGATAGGTGTGAGCGCTGTAATTCTACACCAGCAGATATGTCTCATATGTTTTGGACCTGTTGTAAATTAAGAGATTTTTGGTCATCTGTTTGCAACACTTTGAATGATGCTTTTGGTACCAAAGTGCAACCCTCTGCAGATTTGGCCATCTTTGGAGTCTTGATTAATGAGTTTTTGTTGCCCCCTGATAAGAAGAATGCTTTTGCTTTTGCCTCTTTGCTAGCCCGTAGGAGAATAGCTTTACAGTGGAAATCCCCTGATCCACCTAAAGTGTCCGTCTGGCTTAGCGACCTAATGTTTTTCTTGAAACTAGAAAAAATTAAGTACTTCACCAGAGGATCAATAAATAAATTTCACAAAATCTGGGACCCGTTGATTTTGTATTTTGATAGGCTCAACACTCTCCCATAAGATAGCAGGGCCCTGGCCTGCTTTTCAATCATACGTAACTAAAGGCATGTAACATGTAAGAGTGCAGAATGCCCCCCTCCCCCTTTTTTTTAAATTTTTTTTTATTTATATATATTTTTTTATTTTATTACTTTATGTTTTTTATTTATTTTATTCTGTATTTCTATTTTCCAATTCTGTTTAAGTTATTGTTGTTATTATTATTTACTCATTTTCTTTATTACCGTTGTTATTTCATTTTATTTTTGTTGGCAGTATGTGGGTGTTGTGGGTGGGCTGGTGGATGGGTGGGTGGGGTTTTGAATGACAAAAAATGAAAAAGCAATTCAAGATTTTGTATTTCAATGCATCCTGTACAATATTGCCTTTCTTGAATAAAACAAAATATAAAAATAAAAAAAAAGAAACCTGGGAAACCAGTGGAGTTGGCGATAGGAGGCCGATTGGGAACATATTGCTGGCAATATTTCCATCCTCAAAGAGCTAAGCTAACTTGCATGAAACATAATACCTTTTGTGTGACTAACCCTGCATGTGCTAAAGCTTGCTTGCTTTGCTATGGTGCATCTTCGTTTTTTCTGCAATGTATGGTTGTTCATGTGACTGAAGGAATCCCACCACGTGGGAGCAGTTTATGACCCTTTGTTCTCTGTCCTCTTTGTCTTCCACTAAAAGGAGTGGAGGATGGTCACATTCCTGGGCTATCAGTTTTATGGCCCCACGTGTGGCTAATGTTTAGGCTAAGAGAAGGGAGAGAAAGAGAGTAAACTTATCTTTCACTCTAACTCATAGACATGTACTAAACAGTGCCAGAAGATTCGAATATATGCACACATAGACACACACACATAGATGGTCATATACACAGTATTAACTAGGGAAGATATAAAGTGTGCTCAGTTAGATAAGAGCAGTGGGTCTATGCTATAGCAATATCACACACCGGGAGCATAGACAAGATCTCCTGGGAGCTTACAGGACCTGATAAGTTACAAATCCCTGTAAGCCATATTTGGAGTTCAGGCAATACACCATAGGTTTTAATCCTCAGACTCCATGTTTAGAGTTCTTAGTATTATCTGTAGTTAAAACCCACCTAAATAACCCCCCCTTTCCCAAATCTCCCCTAAGAACCCCCCCCCCTACTGGCCATGAACAGGAACTACCATCAATTCCGTACACACAACAAGGGTTCAACCGCGGCGCACGGTGATCACCCGGAGCGCGCCCTGCGAACGCAGGCGCGCGCCCGGATCATCATCGCCGTGTATCGAAGTACCTTGCCTGTTCTAGCTAAGCCCGTAACAGCGGACCCCGCCCCAATCCCGACTCCCCGACCACTCCTACCCCTACCCCCACCCCGACTAACCCTGGGCCCGCCCCGACTAAAACCCAACCTTCCCCCTACCCCTCCCCCGACGACTGCCTCTCCCCTACCGCACCACCTCCCCGTACGATCCGGAAGAATTCCCCTGTGGGACAAAGGAAAATGGCGTTGGCCAGTCCATTATTTGGCGCGTAAGAAGATTAATGTGGTTCATTAGGCCTAAGGTTAATTTTAGTCTATGTCTGTTCTTTGCAAGTGCCTAGCGACGGACATGTGAGGGACTGTAACGAAGTAGTATGACGCGGTTATAGACGCCATTAAGTTGCGTGAGTGTGCTAAATAAGCGTGAATGAAGTTACTTGCACTCCTAGAGCTGCAAGGGGGGAGAAGGCAGAATGAAGCCTAGTACAATAATTCGGTTTATTGGTGGTCATTACGTAATTATGAATTTTATTATCTAGACTTTTAAATTCATAAATAACTATGTTAACAGATGTCATTACTGCGATAAAAAGTGTTTTTGTGTAAAAGCTGATTGATTATTCTTAAGCGTCAACTTGTCAGTAATATGAAGCAAGGTGTTCAAATTGACATTAACTCTCTGTTTTATTCTTTTCCTTTATTTACATTTACACGAGAACCTTAAGCGAAGGAGGGGACCTCCACGGCCGGGGGGCTCCTTTCCAAAGCAATATCTCGAACGTCCCGTGTGGTGTCTAATAATGATAAGAAATTACAAGGTTAACAAAGAAGGAAAGGAAAGTTGGACATGGCAAAATCTGGGATGGTGACAGTAAGTGGTGATGATGAGTTTACCCTATAATAGTAGTGGTGATGATGTTAATAATAATAATAATAATAATAATAATAATAATAATAATAATAATATACATAATATACATAATGAAACATAATAAAGAAAGCGCTGCGAACATTAGAACGGTTAAAGATCTGTTGGGACATAGAAAGTACATATGTAGAGATCAACTATGTATTTATGTCTGTTATTTGTTTTTGTTTTTTTGTTGATTTGTTTTCTCTGTGAATTTGTTTTATAACTGTGTGTGTAAAAGTGTTTTAGTGTTTTGTGGGACAATTAGCAGACCAACAGCTCAGTTAAGTTGGGTACTATTAATTTAAATCAGAAGTTATCTCCTCTACCGCTCGTCCACAGAAGTCCAGGGGTCAACCAGCGCTGGGGACTCTTTTCAGAGTTCAGGGAAATTCCCCCCTCACCAAACTGAGGTAGTGGGACCCGCCCTAAAAGGACCCTGCGGGAGCGCGGTAGTTATTACAATGTAAAAACCTGATACGCAGTGTTGGGGTGTAACAAGTCCATCTGTAGGTTGCTTAGGTTACCTCCATAATGTGGTGTCAATTGTCTTGTCTTTATGTACGATGTTTTGTTTTTGCTCAATACTGCTGACCGTTGCTAAGGCTATGATTCTTAGATGGGCCAGAGTGTTTTTACCTGGGGGACAAACACAGATGCCATTGATAATTAGAGATGACTTGGACGATGACAATGAGGAAATTGAGGTTGGTTTATTTGAGGTGTACCCATTGTAAGTACTCAAAATTACTCATGACTATTCAATGAATATGTGTGACCACATATATGTATATTCATTTTTCATTTCATTTACCATATTCACCTATTGTTTGACTCACCTTTGTATGCACGTTTGTTTTGATATAACTTTCACATATGGTTTGAACTACTTAGATTAGTAATGATATAAGTTCATTTAGGATTTGGACACGCTTGATCTATGACTATTCAATGACTATGTGTGACTACATATATATTCATTTGTTGACAGTTGTTAACACTCTGTAATGATGACTGCTGTGCATTGACAGTGATTAGATTGAAGAGAAGTGCTTCATCCTGATTGACTTGTGGGCGAGATCTTCTCTAGATTAGGAAACCGTCATGATACTCTTTTTTCATCTCCTAGAGGTGGTTTTCGACTGGATGATGGTAACCCGACCTGGACAGACCTCTCTTCAACTGCTGAATGGGTAACTGGGAAGAGCTCTTCCGGTGGGGCGAGACTAGCTCATGAATTTGGCCTATAAAAATAATGTGGGCATAAGATTCAAAGGTAATGCTAGAAGACTAACTTAGTTGTTCCAAAAAAGCTTGATAAACTAGGACCTAGAATCACTGTCATATATATTTTATGTTATTATCATCAATATATAAAGGACAATACAAGCAGGAAGAATGAATGCAACATGCTTAACTTTGTGTTAGTTTTGCGTGACTTCTTCAAAGTCACGAGGGGGGAATATGTAGTGTATTTTCTGTTATACATTTACAGGTTGTTCTCCTTATTTATTTTGTTCATCATATTCACTCATCCTTATCATGAAGAATGCGTCTGCTCTAGGAGAGGAACACAGAGGTGTCCTCTTACAACTTAGAGACATGTAGATAAACCTAAAGGCTAAAGGTGTAAATTAAAGGAGACAAACAGACATCCCTAAGTGCTAATTGTTTATGTTAGGAGCTCTCTCCCATGACCTGGGACCTTGAGGTTATCTTGGTCGTAAAACCTAAACGTTATCTGCTCGCTGGGTGTAGAGGTCGGCCTTCGGAAACAGTCATCTTGCATTCCATGTGTTTTGTTGAAATAGATTGATTTTGATTTTTGTTTTTGTTTTTTTATTTGTTTAATTGTCGGATTTGCTTAAGTCAGACATATGTTCTTTGAACATTTGCAATGACCTGGTTAAAGTAATCATTGGAAAATACTTCAGCAATCTGCTGGGAAGGGATCTAATGCACAAGCTAGATAGTTTATTGACATTAGGAAGAATTGGGATTACCTTGCAAACGCCAACGCCTAATGCTGTTATGCTGTGTTTAATATCTTTACTTGTTAGCTTTGTCCACCGCCGCGTCAAAAATACAATGCAAAATACAACGCCGTGTGGTGCAGCAGTTACGCATCAAACAGCGGTCAGGTTTCATTCTCAGTCACAAGGAATGGTGGAAAGAGCGAATGGGCCATTCAAGAAATTAACAACATTTCTGAGAAACAGAGTTCCAGAGCCGAAGGACAAACCACCAAGGAGGGTGGAGCCAGGTGACCAGGTGTACCTGAGAGTGTTCAGGGGACAGTGGAGCGCCCCGACCTGATCAGGCTGGGTTACATAGAGTGGTACCTGATTTCCTGGAGTTCGGCACCTGTGTTTAGGAGGATATTGCATCTGACTTACTTGAATGATGAATTATTAAACGCACAGTGTGGGTCATGTTTGTCAGTACAAGGCATTGTTTAAATTTGGATGTGTTATGCTGTTTTCCCATGATTGCTTTAATAATGAGACTGATGAATTTCTTTGATGCTACTGGAATATGTTCTGACTACTAGTACGCAGGGGTTAAAGCAAAAAAAAATCATCTGACTGAAAATTTATTTAGGTATCACTTTGGGTCATGGCCGCATACTGCCTCGATGGTAACACTTTACAATAAGGTACGCAAAACGCGGGTAGTTACTGAGGAACGAATGAGTAACGAATGATGAACGACCAGCGCCCTAACTGGGGCCCTAACTGGGCCCTAAGTGACAGTTACTCAGTAACTACTGAGGAATTACTGGTAAACAGACTAGGGGACTACTGTATTCGTTACTGAGTAACTGTCACTTAGGGCCCCAGTTAGGGCCCTGGTTGTTCATCATTCGTTACTCAATAACGAATACAGTAGTCCCCTAGTCTGTTTACCAGTCAATGACGTGACGCTCATTTTTTTGTGTACATATGGGTTAGATACATTTAAAATTGTTAAAATGTGAAAATTATTTTACTTATTTTTTTCAAACATCATTCTCATTAAACCCTAATCTTAAAGTTTTGGATTTATTCAACTTTGAGAGAGTATTAAGAGAATTTGGGTAAAAATGTCAATACGGTGTAACCACAAAAACATGAACCAAATAATTACACTTGCTGAAAAAAATGTGAAATTCTCTCCAAAATCCCTTCTAAAATAATCTGGCATGATCTTGCATAAGAACTTTTCTATATTAAATAAAAGTATTGAATCCCCATTGTTCTGAATGGTTTAATTAATATGGGGAATCATGTCTGTCACATCAACAACTTGAAATGTCATTTGGTGTAACCACCATTTAAGGAGCCATTTTGTAAGCATTATGTCAGAAGATCATGTGACAGGAAATGATGTCACAGAGAAGGACCCTTGAAGACCCCAACTGCTATGAGTCAAGGTTAGTAACTCGCTTAAAAATGTTACATAATTGAGTGTTTTTAGGCTTTGGTCAGGCAAGCTTAGGTTACATGTCAAATGGTATGACCTCCTTAATATATTGATTAATAATAATAATCATAAAATATTTAATTCAATGTAAAAACTGTGTTTGCATATTCACATAAAGGTCAAGTTTGTACATAGTTGTCCATGTTGGCATTAATAATGCCTGCATTTGCAGGCATTAATAATGCCTGCAAATTTAGATTTAATATAGAAATGTCAAATGGTGTAACCGGTTACACCATTTGACTCCATTCTGTTTGAGACCAATTTGATCAGATTCAGGGCCAAGAGTATGTAATTTAAGGTGCCAATTATATTATTTATTATAATATAAATAGTGACTAACTGTTTAGCATGAACAGTAGCTTTAATAGGGTTTAATTTAGATTGTAATTTAAGCGATTTTCAAAAAAGAAAATTTAAATTTATTTTAAATATAAACTTCCATAATTCATGTTTTATTATTATGTATGTAAACAGTATTTTTAAATTATAAATAAATAATATTTCTTATAAATAAAGTGTACTTCTTGTCCCCAATAGATGCCACTTACAAGCAAGGAAAGTGTCTCGCCATAGAGCACGAGTGAACGCAGATCCTGCTGCAAGGGCAAATTACCTGGCCAAAAGACGGGAAAGGTAGTGCACACACAACGCATATATGTGTATGTGTGCACACGCACACGTACACATCATCCACCGGGCCTCATCCACCTGACAACCTGTTCTATTATGAGTCTGATGTTCTTCACATCATTTCTGAGCCAGAACCTATGAACTCACGTCATTCAAAACTCACAGAAGATGCCTGGAAACAATTCCAAGCACACAGCCTGAAAGGTTAATGGTTTTTACCACAGACTCAACTTTTCTGGTCAGAAATATTTAAGTTTATGAGACGGTTAAGTTTATGTCTTAAGTCTTGAGATCTCTATGAGATGCTTTTTCATTGATATTGTTATGTTAATGTGAAAATAATTTGTTCAGATCTCATCAGATGGCATGAACTCACACTGATGTTTGTCGGTTTTTTAAAAATGTTATCAAAACAGTTTAGAAATGTTGATGAAAATCTATCTGTCTCTCTCACACACACACACACGCGCGCGCTCTCTCTCAGTCTTTGAAAACAATGGCTGTTTTTGTACGAACTGAAATTGTATGAGAACTGAAATTAAATCAGAATAGAACACAAGTTAATCCTGTTTCTTCATTGATGTTATGAAATTACTTTTTATATGAAATATGATGAATGACATGAATTTTTATTAAAATATCCAATTCTGTTTCCCTTGATGACTATTTTCTGTGTCAATTTCTTGTCCTTTTGCTGTAGAAGTTTTATGGTCAGTTGGTGTAACCGATTTATGTCAATTGGTGTAACCAGTATCTTGTCTAAAAAAACTAATATTGTACAAAAAAGTTAATATGGATATTAAATTATCACTCGACTACACTGTAATGATGGGTGTTTAAACCTTTTTTACTCAAATGGTCAAAGAATAGACATGAAACAAGATGTTTACAGCATTCGGTCTTGCTCAGTACAATGAAAAACCCTTTTAATTTAAATTTAGAAATAAATATAATAAAACATATTTTCAAAGGATATGACAAAATAAACTATTAATTTTATGAGAGCAATAGCATGAACTCTAGGAGGTGTGAAATATTAGATATTTGTAATTTTTGGTGGTTACACCATTTGACAATTTTACGGGCTGTCAGTTCTGTCTTTTGTTAAAAATAGTATAAATGTCATATTAAATAATATGAATATAACAGAAATACAAAATATACACTTTCCCAAACCTCAGACATGCTTTGTTTTAAAGTTTTAAACATATTTTTGAATTGCTCATCTTGCCAACCCTTATCCGTCACTGACATAGTTACTGAGTAACTGTCACTTAGGGCCCAGTTAGGGCCCCAGTTAGGGCCCTGTTGTTCATCATTCGTTACTCAGTAACGAATACAGTAGTCCCCTAGTCTGTTTACCAGTAACTCCTCAGTAGTTACTGAGTAACTGTCACTTAGGGCCCAGTTAGGGCCCCGTTAGGGCCCAGTTAGGGCCCCGTTACTGGTCGTTCATCATTCGTTACTCATTCGTTCCTCAGTAACTACCCATGTTTTTGCGTACCTTATTGTAAAGTGTTACCGCCTCGATATTTAAACACCACGTGGTCCATTATCCCGTCTAGTTCAAAGCCAGGGCATGAAACCAGTATTTTATATATATATATATATATATATATATATATATATATATATATAGGCCAAGTGCAGTAAAAGCAGTAAAAGTGGGCATTAAACTGTATAACTGTTTTGAAAAAAAGGGGGAAAAAGGCCGACATATGCCGACACAATTTGCAGCCGGCGCTCGGAAAAGATGAGCCACACATTTAGAAACAATTGCATGAACTATCTAAAAGAAATACCTTAGTCAGAAAACATATATGAGGCTGAACTTTTTGTTAAAATGTCACAGTTATGGAAATATTGAAAATGTTGGAGCGGCTGGCTTGACCACGCGAAACCGAGAGACGGCTGTCTTGACCGCAGTACGCGATCGGTCATTAATCAATAATCCTATTTAACCGTATAACTGCACACAACTTTATTTAAAAGCAATCAAATGTAAAACATGTGTGTTTGTATTGTGGTGTCCGGTGCGTGTGGATGTGCGGCTCCTCCGGCGGAGCGGTTCATGTTATTAGCGGAGTCCGGGAGGGTTCACCTTCACGGCGTAGTTACGAGGGATGTGCGACTATCGTCTTAAAAAATACTAAAGTGTTTTTTAAAGTTAGAAAGATATTAGATATTCAACCGATATTCACGCTCCGAATTACAGCGATCAGACACGGGGAACTAAAGCCGCGATCACCGGGCACCGCTTCAAGACTCACAGCAACACAACGTCCTTTTGATCGATAACAATATAAATTGATCGACACATTTCTTAACCCGATCATCGATTAATTATGCCCATCCCTAGTAGCAACACTTCTTTCTACTTTTGAAATAAAAAAAATAAACATTTTGGTCATACCTGATCGAGGAGCATCTCAAAGTGCATTAAAACAAACTAGTGCACATTAGTAGTAACGTTTGTTGTTTTCTGTAGCTCTCTCTTGGGCTGTGCATGAACGTACCATTGTAGTAGGCTACAGCTCCGTTCGATGCGCCAAACTGCGCGTTTGCACGGCTCCCTCTCCTGAGATCCCTCTGGAAAGTTTGCGCCGGTGGAAAGTCGGGTGTTTTTCAACGTGGTGCCTCCGCACGCTATAGTCTTTCAGAACCGCGACACTCATTACAAATTAAACACATCGGTTTGGCATTTAAACTTGGCGGTAACATAAATAAATATTTATCCGTCCAGGGGTTAAACCGACGGTTTTCATTTTCAATTGTACGTTTCTGCTTTGAGAAAGACGTGTAGTTTTCTACTACCGGCGACTACTAGAGCTGCCACTTCTGTCAACAAAAACGCACGGACTTATGGGTTGAATGTTGCTAGGATACGTGGAGTGTTGCATTCATGGTCTGTACTACTGTAGGAATTTTTAAAGGCTCTCGAAATGCTTATTTTTTCTTTATATGCGGTTCTCACTCTGCCTTTCTGGTGGGACCACGGGAGAGCCGAGTTGACGGATTTCCGTCATAGCGACGGAAAACTTTAACCCCTGAGTACGGCCGAGTTGATGAGTGGGTCCACGGGCGAGGCACACATGGGTTCGTGCTAGTAACCTTGTTGTGTGAGCCTTGCCCATGGCCGGCGAGATGGACATTAAATTCGTGAACTGTCCGACCTGAGGTCGGCTACGGAAACGGATGATAACACTGTGATGATGTTTGAGGACCCTGCGTGTATGGAGACCACCTGGGCCATTGGAAACCATGCATGTCTGCAGGGTGATTTTTAGTTCTATATAGGTTTACTGTTCCTTAAACCTGGAAGTATTCGATTTTGGTTATTCATGCATATAAGTATTTGAAGGGATTTCTGGTGATGAAAATTACTGTGCATTTATTACTGCGCCTTTGTGTCCTCAAGATACTGTGACGGTATGACATATTGATTGTATGATGTGTTGATAATTTGTCTACTGTTTGTTGGCTACGGCCCATGTATTCTTTGAGACACACCAAGGTGAATGCCATCCACTTTAGGGATGCGACAGGTTTTCCTCCTGTTTAGTGGGGGGTTTTTCCCGAACTAAGCCGTTTGGTGATGTTGATGTTGACCCACGGTAACCAATCCGTGGGTTTTTTTCTTTTCGCTTGAATTTATACTCACCACTTTTATACCTTATATGATACATTGCACTAGTAATTTGTAGTATGGTCATCAGTGATGACCAAGGGGGGACTGTTACGAATAAATAACAGCACATGTATCAACAGGCTGTAATATCCTCACATAGCCACAAGGGAACAGGACCCAATATATATATGCTGTATTAACCGCACCTGGCCACCAGATGGCAACACATAATACACTGGGGGCGGGCGCTCAACATTAGCCAATCAGAGCATATTATGCATCATAGAGGCCATGCCTGCCCAGGTAATATCAAGCGCACACAAGCAGGGGAGGGCAGAAACTCTATAGGCAGCGTATCTATTAGATCAGCGGTTCCCAAACTTTTTTTCCTGCGCACCCCCTTCTACATCCCAACCGGGTTGGCGCACCCCCAATCCCCACCGCAAAAAAAAAAAAAAAAACGCAACAAAGCTTTGTTTTATCGCCATATAAAGACATGTTTAATCATGCGCAAATAACCAGAACACGCATGACAATAACAACATCAACAAAGTTTCAATTAGGGATGTCCGATATTATCGGCCCACCGATATTATCGGCCGATATTGGCATAAAAAATCAATATCGGAAAATATCGGTATCGGTTTTTTAACCGATACCGAAATCGATTTTGAAATAATTTCAGACATCTGTTATGTTTCAAGTGAGGACGTGGTTTGATGACATCATCAAACGCACCGCGCCGTCTCAATAACAAGCCTGGGCTGTGCGGCCGTGTAGCGGGACGCTAGTTGTAGCTGTAGTTATGTCGGTGGTTTGGAATTATTTCAAAGTTTCTACGTTGAATAGTAAAATAGGGGTCAGCGCAACATACTAACGCATTCTGCGAAACAGTCTCATCACAACCGGTTCAGGTCCGCTGTACCGCGCTCACATTATTTTATTTATTAATCCGCACTTCCAGACCGTCACCGGGGCTTCAGAGTAATGTGTCCGAGGAGAGTAGCCCTCTCCCGGACACACACGCTAGCTTTTACCGCTGTTTTATTTTTATTTTTTTAATCCGCACTTCCAGACCGTCACTGGGGCTTCAGAGTAATGTGTCCGAGGAGAGTAGCCCTCTCCCGGACACACACGCTAGCTTTTACCGCTGTTTTGTTTTTATTTATTAATCCACACTTCCGCTCGGCATAAAGCCTATTGCGGTTTGCAATGAGTGTAAAGCGGAGGTTTCACGTGGCCGCATATATCAGTATCGGTATCGGTTGATATCGGTATCGGAAATTAAGAGTTGAACAATATCGGTTATCGGTTATCGGTAAAAAAGCCAATATCGGACATCCCTAGTTTCTCCCTAGTTTCACACGCACAAGCTTCCACTTTTAAGAGGATGAGTGACAGACACGGCTCAGTGACAGAAAGTAGGCCTACGGTTATTTTCAGCTGCGTAAAAGAAAAATTGCAGCAATAGGCCTATTAAATGACCGTGGACCTCAGGGACGGACTGGCCATCGGGCCGGTCCAGGTCTTTTCTGGGCCGGTCCAGCCCCCCCCCCCCCCCCCGTTAACAATCGCGCAGTACCCCCCCTCCCACCCCGTCAACAATCGCGCAGCAGCATTATAACACAATGGTTATGGAAAATACAACAACAGTACATTGAATTAAATTGCAATGAAGTTACAAACGATCCGCAACATTAAGAGAATAGGCTCCGAAACAGATAAACAGGGGCCGGGATCCCACCTCGGCCGTCACTTTCATTGCGCCGCGGGGTTTCGTAGGACCCTCTGGGGTCCGCCCTTTATTACGACAGCCCGTTATTACGACAACCCTCCATTACGACATCCCGTCATTACGACATGCCTCTATTTAGACATGCCCCTAATCCGATCTTTTTTGGTACCGCTATTACGACAATTAGGCCTACTACAATTTGGTACCGCTATTACGACAATTAGGCCTACTTTTCATAGAAAGTGCAATAGAATAATAATAATAGTTATTAATATGACAATTAGGCCTACTTTTCATAGAAAGTGTAATAGAATAATATTAATAGTTATTAATATAGAATAAATGTAGGCCTACCTCTATCATCCCGCCCGCATCCGATCTTTTTTGGTACCGCTATTACGACAATTAGGCCTACTTTTCATAGAAAGTGCAATAGAATAATAATAATAGTTATTAATATAGAATAAATGTAGGCCTACCTCTATCATCCCGCCCGCACCCGCAATGAGCTTCCATTTGCATCGCGAGTGCAGACCTCTACTCCAAACAATGTTTTTCACAATAATTGATATCGGCACACATTTCAGTCAAAAACTAGGTGATTTTGAACCGGCCATGTGAATAAATGTTAGGCCTACACATTATGTAAAAGACAGGGAGCTCTCCTCATTTTTATTCAGCTCTCAGGGGGAAAAGGTTGAAACTCCATGCATCAAACAAACTCTGTGCGTGCAGGCCAGCAGTCTACTTAAAAATATATAAGAAGCACGAATAAAGCTCTAGGACCTGAAATTTGGACTTGTTCGTTAGAAATCAATTTAATTAGAATTATGGACTGCCTTTGAATGAAGTTTAATCGGACTTTAAGTTGATTGAACAAAGTTTCAAGGTGTAGGCCTACCTTTTTTGCGCTGTGGAAGCCTAATTTAAGAACGGCGAAATAATATTTTTTGAAAAGGATACTCTGATTTTGTTATGAAGATTGTTGCTTTTGGATTTGATATGGATAGGCTAGTCCTATATATTACCAACTAGGGGCAGCCTCGAAGTTGGATGATTGGCTCTTTTTAGAAATTGTTTTCCCATGTATTTGTCACACCCATGCATAAGCTGCGTGTATGCTAAGTCCAGAACATATGGGTATAATCACATTAATTAATTAATTTAAAGTACAATGATAATGACAAATATTAATGGCCTCATGTCGGAATGGCAGGACGTTTGAAAAAAAGTAAAGTGCTGCTACTCAGACAATGGGGAAAAAAAATTGTCGCAGTAGTGGGACGCTTGGAAAATAATATTAATGCCGCCACTCCGACCACTAGACGTCAATGTCTAAGTAGCGGCATGTCGGAATAGCGGCATGTAACCGGACCCTCTGACTCGCGCGTGCGTTAGACTCCTTGGTCCGTGTTTCAAGACGGGTCGGGTGGGTAGCCGACATCGCCGCCGACCCCTTGCGCCAGTTGTACGTGAGCCGGATCCCCGCCCTGAACGACGCGACGCGGTTGGGACGCACTGAGGACAGTCCGTCCCGGTCGACAGTCACGCCGGGGGCGAGGGGGCCCCGTCCCCGACCCCCATGAGGGGGGAGGAAGGCGCAGCGAGATACTGCGTCCGCGGCCCCGGGAAGCCCCCGAACCCTTCCAAGCCGACCCAGAGCCCGTCGCGGCGCAGCGCCGCGGAGGAAAATAAGAACGTTTCTATCAAAAACTAAGAAATTATAGTTTTTTATTTAAAATAAAAGGGATTACAAAGGAAATGTTCACTGTTCATGTTTTTTTATTGTATGGAAAAATCCCACTTAAAAAACAGCACTGTAATTGTGTAATATTACACCAGACCGCCATTACATTTTTCCTCTCGCGCACCCCCTGGTCGTAGCTTGCGCACCCCTGGGGGTGCGCGCACCACACTTTGGGAATGCCTGTATTAGATATTCAGCAAAGAGTCGCTCCACGCGTGAATGATACAATTCCCCTCCGTTTGCTTCATAGTGTGGGGTTTGTGTCCCGGGGAAGAAGGCTGCCGACAACAGGAAACGCTTATAACTCACTTTATTTGTTTAGGTTTAAGTTATTTCTAACCTACGTAACAATGGAGAGGTAATGTAAAAGTCACGCCGCGTGGAGAGCCCCCTCGCTTTGCATCCGTCTCGATGCTCTGCCTGGGGTGTTCTGATTCTAACCGGATGCTTCCGCCGGGTGCCCCTGGGCAGGAGGCGTGGCCTCCATGACGCACAATGGCTGGCGTTAAGCGCCGCCTCCAGTATATCGTTTGGCGCCATCATGTGTTGTGGTGCAGTTACTACAACTTGTATATTTATTACTACTCTTTTGAGCTGCTGATACATATTATTATTAATCCACAACAATAGATAATAGACCTAAACCTAAATCAAATAAAGTGAGTTAAAAGCGATCCTGTGTCGGCGGCCTTCTACCTCAAAGAACATCACAACACCATTGTTGACTCTAGAGCTCCAAAACTTGTTCCATATAGGCATGGCCCCTATATGGTCTTACAACAACCTTTAGTTTTGAAAAATATATCTCTTCTTATTTTTAAGGAATTTTTATTTGGCAAAAATTCAATAGCGTCGCCATTATTGACTCTAGAGACCCAGAACTTGTTTCATATAGGCATGGCCTCTATATGGTCTTACTACAACCTTTATTTTTGAAAAATTGATATCTATCTATTTTTAAGGATTTTTTATTCAGCAACAATTTCAATAGCGTCACCATTGTTGACTCTAGAGCCCCAAAACTTGCTCCATATAGGCATGGCCTCTATATGGTCTTACTACACCCTTTAGTTTTGAAAAATATATCTCTACCTATTTTTAAGGATTTTTTTATTCAGCAACAATTTCAATAGCGTCGCCATTGTTGACTCTAGAGCCCCAAAACGTGCTCCATATAGGCATGGCCTCTATATGGTCTTACTACAACCTTTATTTTTGAAAAATATATCTCTACCTATTTTTAAGGATTTTTTATTCAGCAACAATTTCAATAGCGTCGCCATTGTTGACTCTAGAGCCCCAAAACTTGCTCGATATAGGCATGGCCTCTATATGGTCTTACTACAACCTTTAATTTTGAAAAATATATCTCTTTATTTTTGAGGAATTTTTATTTGGCAAAATTTCAATAGCGTCGCCATTGTTGACGCTAGAGACCCAGAACTTGCTCCATATAGGCATGGCCTCTATATGGTCTTACTACACTCTTTAGTTTTGAAAAATATATCTCTTCTTATTTTTAAGGAATTTTTATTTGGCAAAAATTCAATAGCGTCGCCATTATTGACTCTAGAGACCCAGAACTTGTTTCATATAGGCATGGCCTCTATATGGTCTTACTACACCCTTTAGTTTTGAAAAATATATCTCTTATTTTTAAGGAATTTTTATTTGGCAAAATTTCAATAGCGTCGCTATTGTTGACTCTAGAGCCCCAGAACTTGTTTCATATAGGCATGGCCTCTATGTGGTCTTACTACAACCTTTATTTTTGAAAAATATATCTCTACTTATTTTTAAGGATTTTTTATTCAGCAACAATTTCAATAGCGTTGCCATTGTTGACTCTAGAGCCCCAAAACTTGCTCAATATAGGCATGGCCTCTATATGGTCGTACTACAACTTTTAGTTTTGAAAAATATATCTCTTATTTTTGAGGAATTTTTATTTGGCAACAATTTCAATAGCGTCGCCATTATTGACTCTAGAGCCCCAGAACTTGTTCCATATAGGCATGGCCTCTATATGGTCTTACTACAACCTTTAGTTTTGAAAAATATATCTCTTCTTATTTTTAAGGAATTTTTATTTGGCAAAAATTCAATAGCGTCGCCATTATTGACTCTAGAGACCCAGAACTTGTTTCATATAGGCATGGCCTCTATATGGTCTTACTACAACCTTTATTTTTGAAAAATTGATCTCTATCTATTTTTAAGGATTTTTTATTTAGCAACAATTTCAATAGCGTCACCATTGTTGACTCTAGAGCCCCAAAACTTGCTCCATATAGGCATGGCCTCTATATGGTCTTACTACACCCTTTAGTTTTGAAAAATATATCTCTACCTATTTTTAAGGATTTTTTTATTCAGCAACAATTTCAATAGCGTCGCCATTGTTGACTCTAGAGCCCCAAAACTTGCTCCATATAGGCATGGCCTCTATATGGTCTTACTACAACCTTTATTTTTGAAAAATATATCTCTACCTATTTTTAAGGATTTTTTATTCAGCAACAATTTCAATAGCGTCGCCATTGTTGACTCTAGAGCCCCAAAACTTGCTCGATATAGGCATGGCCTCTATATGGTCTTACTACAACCTTTAATTTTGAAAAATATATCTCTTTATTTTTGAGGAATTTTTATTTGGCAAAATTTCAATAGCGTCACCATTATTGACTGTAGAGCCCCAACACTTGCTTTATATAGGCATGGCCTCTATATGGTCTTACTACAACCTTTAATTTTGAAAAATATATCTTCTTATTTTTAAGGAATTTTTATTCAGCAACAATTTCAATAGCGTCGCCATTGTTGACTCTAGAGCTCCAAAACTTGTTCCATATAGGCATGGCCTCTATATGGTCTTACTACACTCTTTAGTTTTGAAAAATATATCTCTTCTTATTTTTAAGGAATTTTTATTTGGCAAAAATTCAATAGCGTCGCCATTATTGACTCTAGAGACCCATAACTTGTTTCATATAGGCATGTCCTCTATATGGTCTTACTACAACCTTTATTTTTGAAAAATTGATCTCTATCTATTTTTAAGGATTTTTTATTTAGCAACAATTTCAGTAGCGTCGCCATTGTTGACTCTAGAGCCCCAAAACTTGCTCCATATAGGCATGGCCTCTATATGGTCTTACTACACCCTTTAGTTTTGAAAAATATATCTCTTCTTATTTTTAAGGAATTTTTATTTGGCAAAATTTCAATAGCGTCACCATTATTGACTCTAGAGCTCCAAAACTTGTTCCATATAGGCATGGCCCTTATATGGTCTTACTACAACCTTTAGTTTTGAAAAATATATCTCTACCTATTTTTAAGGATTTTTTATTCAGCAACAATTTCAATAGCGTCGCCATTGTTGACTCTAGAGCCCCAAAACTTGCTCGATATAGGCATGGCCTCTATATGGTCTTACTACAACCTTTAATTTTGAAAAATATCTCTTCTTATTTTTAAGGAATTTTTATTTGGCAAAATTTCAATAGCATCGCCATTGTTGACGCTAGAGACCCAGAACTTGCTCCATATAGGCATGGCCTCTATATGGTCTTACTACACTCTTTAGTTTTGAAAAATATATCTCTTCTTATTTTTATTTGGCAAAAATTCAATAGCGTCGCCATTATTGACTCTAGAGACCCAGAACTTGTTTCATATAGGCATGGCCTCTATATGGTCTTACTACACCCTTTAGTTTTGAAAAATATATCTCTTATTTTTAAGGAATTTTTATTTGGCAAAATTTCAATAGCGTCGCTATTGTTGACTCTAGAGCCCCAGAACTTGTTTCATATAGGCATGGCCTCTATGTGGTCTTACTACAACCTTTATTTTTGAAAAATATATCTCTACCTATTTTTAAGGATTTTTTATTCAGCAACAATTTCAATAGCGTCGCCATTGTTGACTCTAGAGCCCCAAAACTTGCTCAATATAGGCATGGCCTCTATATGGTCGTACTACAACTTTTAGTTTTGAAAAATATATCTCCTCTTATTTTTGAGGAATTTTTATTTGGCAACATTTCAATAGCGTCGCCATTATTGACTCTAGAGCCCCAGAACTTGTTCCATATAGGCATGGCCTCTATATGGTCTTACTACAACCTTTAGTTTTGAAAAATATATCTCTTCTTATTTTTAAGGAATTTTTATTTGGCAAAAATTCAATAGCGTCGCCATTATTGACTCTAGAGACCCAGAACTTGTTTCATATAGGCATGGCCTCTATATGGTCTTACTACAACCTTTATTTTTGAAAGATTGATCTCTATCTATTTTTAAGGATTTTTTATTTAGCAACAATTTCAATAGCGACTTAGATTTATAGCCTTTTTTTGCCTGGGACACTGAAATGCACCGGGCAGCATGAAAATTGTTTAACATGTAGTCCCACTATACTTATATGGAACCATTCTACAAGGATTATTTGAAGTGTGAAATCTATGTTTGCAACAGACCACGTCTTTCCATTTTTTTCCAGCAAATGGCATTGAGAATATAATATAATAAATGATGATATTTGTCTTGGACTCTGCAAATCATAACTCAGAGATATACACCAACAACAAGGCAGAGAAGGAGTTCCTCCACAGAGTGTTCAAAGCTACAGGAAGATAATTTGGACATCTCCACACCTCCAGTTTTATTAAACATGTTAAGAGCACCTCCTGGGTCAGCTACACCCAGCACGCCAACTTTTCCAATTACTGCCCTTGGGGAAAAAATATAGATTCTTCAGGAACCCGCAGACTTGCCAACAGCTTCTACCCTCAGGCAGTCAGGCCGGTAAATGGGCAATCTGCCCCTCTTTCTCACCCCCTACTCCCTACCTGACACCCTGTGAAATAATTCCTTTCCAATACAGCCCCAATAACTTTGAACTGGACTTTGCATTGCATGCATAAACACACTTTCATCAAACCACAATAATTGTGAACTGGACTTCAGCAGCATCCCTCCTCTTATTGCATCTTTCCCTCACTACCCCCAAGCATTAACATCCACTACCTCATATTTATTGCATTTACCACTTTATTGTTTAGGCTATAGCACTTTATTATTGGCTTTCTATGAGGTTTAACTATTTTTGGGGTTTTCTGTGGGAAAAATGATATAACAAGTAACAGGTAAACTGTGGAAATGATATAGCAAGTCTGTCTATATTTACTCGTACAGCATTTTGTTGTTATTCTGTAATGTCACCAATATACTCAGACTGAACTGTAGAGTAACTGTAATAAGAACTTGCCAATAAACTTTCAATCACGCAGTGTTGTGTCGCCTAACTGCTTTCAGCCTGTTGTCTTCAAAAAATTCTGGTGGGAATAGTTAATTGAATACAAAGAGCCCACACAGGAGTGATGAAGGAAGAGAGGAGTTGAACTAGTGGGCCTTATAATGTACACTATGCAGATTCAACTCCATGTAAATGTATTATAGGAATATGAACATAGAAGGTATGTGTAAATGCATGTTTTTGTAATTTTTGTGACATGTTTTCTAATATGCTTTTTTTGGGGGGGGGATAATGTCAAAACATGCTAGGCGAATGTACATCTACGCATTTACATTTAATAGTGTAAGAGTGAATGAGTAAAGTGTGATGTATGTAATTGCAGTAACAACTGTAGTTTAGGGAGTGCCAATATTGCTGGTATGGTACATTCAGTAAGTTGTAGCACTGCTGTTTGTAATCAGGCCCACTTTTCAAAAAATATCTTGTTTACATTATGATTTACCAAATACAGAGATTGTTCTCATCCAACCATCCCAGGAAGACCTCTGGTCCAGACATCCATGAGTCCAGTTGAAATCATGAAGTCATACAACAGATGCAGCATGCCCCAAATTGGACCCCAATCAATCAGATCTTTGGGCTGGCATGCCGCTCCTTCCATTTTAAATAATTACTGATGACCCTTAAAAGGCACAGGATCTGGGAGCCCCGGTGGCGCACTTGGTTAAAGCACATACCATGTAGGCAAAATCCTGAACAAAGTGACCCGGGTTTGAATCCTACCCATGGTCATTTGCTGCATATCCTCCCCTCTGTCTCCCATACCTATCTCTCTATATAATAAAAAATGCAAATATAAATCTTTAAAAAAAAAAAAAAAGGCACAGTATCAGGGACCTTAAAACTACTGTTTTTTTGTAATATGAAATCCATTTATGCAAAAGTTACCTTTAATCAATTTAAGATATTGGATTATTATATCCTTTTCAGTCTGCTTGTATGTAATACAGATGCAAGTGTTGTCGGTCAGAGGGCTGTTATATGTTTTAAATCCAATTACAGGCTAACTGTAAATTAGGAAACTCTGCTAAAATAACCTTGTGATTTATACAGAAACAACCATTCTTGGAGCCCCTTCACACAGACACACACACACACATTAAAAATGACATTTAACTATGGTTAATTTCTTTAATAACCAGAGAACACCCTAGAACAAAACACATTGACAATTTAGACAACACACACAGTTCACAGTGCCAAGGTGCCTCTTCTCCTGGGAGTTCCTCTGCAGTCATCCCCAGGCAGACCACATGATACCATCTCCCGCATTTGTCACACTCGATCTGTAAGAATAATTGTGTTTAATGATATAATGGTAATAAAATGTTAACATTAATCAGCCAGACAGAAATGATTATAGGCTACAGGGGTTAAAGTTTTCCGTCGCTATGACGGAAATCCGCCAACTCGGCTCTCGTAAGGTCCCGTGGGCCCACCAGAAAGGCAGAGTGAGAACCGCATATGAAAAAAATAAGCATTTCGAGAGCCTTTAAAAATTACTACAGTAGTACAGACCATGAATGCAACACTCCACGTATCCTAGCAACATTCAACCCATAAGTCTGTGCGTTTTTGTTGACAGAAGTGGTAGCTCTAGTAGTCGCCGGTAGTAGAAAACTACATGTTTTTCTCAAAGCAGAAACGTACAATTGAAATCGGTTTAACCCTGCCTGGACGGATAAATATTTATTTATGTTACCGCCAAGTTTAAATGCCAAACCGATGTGTTTAATTTGTAATGAGTGTGTCGCGGTTCTGAAAGATTACAGCGTGCGGAGGCACCACGTTGAGAAACACCCGACTTTCTGCGCAAACTTTCCAGAGGGATCTCAGGAGAGGGACCCGTGCAAACGCGCAGTTTGGTGCATCGTACAGTACAGAGCTGTACTACAATGGTACGTTCATGCACAGCCCAAGAGAGAGCTACAGAAAACAACAAACGTTACTACTAATGTGCACTAGTTTGTTTTTATGCACTTTGAGATGCTCCTCAATCAGGTATGACCAGCATGTTTATTTTTTTTATTTCAAAAGTAGAAAGAAGTGTTGCTACTAGGGATGGGCATAATTAATCGATGGTCGATCATTGATCGTTAAGAAATGTGTCGATCAATTTATATTGTTATCGATCAAAAGGACGTTGTGTTGCATACTGTAAGTCTTGAAGCGGTGCCCGGTGATCGCGGCTTCAGTTCCCCGTGTCTGATCGCTGTAATTCGGAGCGTGAATATCGGTTGAATATCTAATATCTTTATAACTTTAAAAAACACTACGCCCGTGAAGGTGAACCCTCCCGGACTCCGCTAACATGAACCGCTCCGCCAGAGGAGCCGCACATCCACACGCACCAGACACCAAAATACAAACACACGTTTTCCATTTGCTTGCTTTTAAATAAAGTTGTGTGCAGTTATACGGTTAAATACGATTATTGATTAATGACCGATCGCGTACTGCGGTCAAGACAGCCGTCTCTCGGTTTCGCGTGGTCAAGCCAGCCGCTCCAACATTTTCAATATTTCCATAACTGTGACATTTTAGCAAAAAGTTCAGCCTCATATATGTTTTCTGACTAAGGTATTGCTTTTAGATAGTTCATGCAATTGTTTCTAAATGTGTGGCTCATCTTTTTGTTGCGAGCCTTTTCCGAGCGCCAGCTGCATATTGTATAGGCATATGTCAGCCTTTTTTCCCCTTTTTTTTAAAACAGTTATACAGTTTAATGCCCACTTTTACTGCCTTGTTTGATTATTGTTGGCCTATATATATATATATACTGTATATATATATATATGTTGGGCATAGATTAATTTCTTTAATCTAGATTAATCTAACTGTAATCTTGGAATTAATCTAGATTAATCTAGATTAAAATGGCTCATTTTAATTCTGTCGAAGGCATTCATAATATGCGTGTGCTACCTAAATAATGACTAAAAATAAGTCGCGATTGTTGACGGGGGGGGGGCGCGATTGTTGACGGGGGGGGGGGGGGGGGGGGGGGGGTGCGCGATTGTTGACCAGAGGGGGAGAGGTGCACGATTGTTGACCGGAGGGGGAGAGGTGCGCGATTGTTGACGGGGGGGTCAGTAATGACACCGCGAATACGGACGTTTGTCATCTTTTTTTAAATATATATTTTTGAAGAGGCCCCTGATTGGCCGAGGCCCCGGGCTGAAGCCCAGGTAAGCCCGTGCATTAAGGCGCCACTGCCCAGACCTACGACCGACGGGGGCAGCCCGTTCTCATCCCAACTTGGAAGTATGGAAGTATGCTGGTGAACTCGGAGGTCTGACGGCGTCAGGGCGGAGGTACCTTCAGGTAAGAAAGCCTTGGCTGAATTCGGGCATTTGTGATGAACGAAAACTATGGCTTGTGTGAAATGTCATCTAAGTATGTTTCTGAGAATTGTGTTAGTGTAACTAATAATCAACATTAGTTAGAACGTTATTACTTAGTCCGTAACGTTAACCATGGGTAAAGCTAGCCAATAGCTAGTTCATCACAAATGCCCGAATTCAGCCAAGGCTTTCTTACCTGAAGGTACCTCCGCCCTGACGCCGTTGTCTCGTTCAGACCTCTGAGTTCACCAGCAGACTTCCATCCATGAGAAAGCAAGGCTGTCAATCAAATATCGCTCATTGGAAACGGCCAATCACAGGAGAGCCCGCCCTGCCTGGGTTCCCTCCCCCAAAGTGCCAAAACTATTCCTTTTGAGCGAGAAGAACGTGAGCTGCGAGAGGCTGTCCGATGTGGGAGCAACGAGGAAATGCTCTCGAGTCCCTGATTTACTCGCTCACTCTCAATTTCCTCGCTCGGGGAGAAGCGCTCTGAGTGTGCGCGAGCGTGCAGAGAGAATTTGCGCGCTCGCAGGTAATAACTACGCGTGTAAAATAATATAATACGCCCGACTGCATGTTTTATCGCGCAAGTGCATTTTGGCACTAATCTGACGCCATAGCTAACCCTTTTTGGAGTGAATTGTTTCACAGTAGACTGCGGACGCTGTAGACTCTGCTCGTCTCTTACCAACGCGAACGGGTTTATGAGAACCCCCAGATCGTTTCACACAGACGCGGGAGGGTACCTTTTGCGTCAGTATCAGACGTCTAGGGGCGTGACAAATCATCGGTATATTACGAGTTGGGATGAGAACTTGTTGGGGGGGGGGGGGTCGCCGGGCAGAGGACGCAGCCGTTCCGCAGCGCAGCCGTTCTGCGGCGCTTACCCTGGAAATCCGGTATAGACCCAGCTCCCAACCCAACTTTGAGAATAGATTAACGGCGATAATTTTTTTATCGCGCAATAAGAGTCTCGCGTTATCGCAGCGCGTTAACGCCGATAACGGACCACCACTAATATATATATATCAGGGGTCGCGTTAACCGAATATTTTCCGTCATTGACCGGTTTTTTCAAACGGTGACAAAAAAATCTGAGGGCCGGCCGTCATTTTGACAGATTCCATTTCACACCCTGACCACTTGGTGGCGATGAGCATATTAATTGGTTCTTGTATAAGAAGAGAAGTAGAAAAGAAGAAAGAAACAACAAACCCACTTGAAAGTGTCGCAACTATCGACGGTGCCCATGAAGGTCAACAATCGCGCAGCACTACCCCCCGTCAACAATCGCGCTGCGTGTGACCGGTAAAAATACATTATGACGGGATTTTTATGACCCTGTCAGTCAAAATGACGGACAACGAAAAAGTCTAGCGCTGATATATACTGTATATACAGTGAGAGTAAAAAGTATTTGACCCCTTGCTGATTTTGTTGGTTTGCCCACTAATAAGGACATGATCATTCTATACTTTTAATGGTAGACGTATTCTAACATGGAGAGACAGAATATCAAAACAAAATCCAGAAAATAACTTTAAAGAATCTATTTTTATTAATTTGTATTTCATGGAGGGAAATAAATATTTGATCCCTCTAGCCAAAAGCACTTAATACTTGGTGGCAAAGCCTTTATTTGCAAGCACAGCGGTCAGACGTTTGTTGTAGTTTACCACAAGGTTAGCACACATATCAGGAGGAATTTTGGCCCACTCTTCTTTGCAGATCCTCTCTAAATCATTAAGGTTGGTGGGCTGTCGCTTGGCAACTCGGACCTTCAGCTCCCTCCATAGATTTTCAATTGGATTGTGATCCGGAGACTGGCTGGGCCACTCCATGACCTTAATGTGCTTCTTCTTGAGCCACTCCTTTGTTGCCTTTGCTGTATGCTTCGGGTCGTTGTCATGTTGGAAGACCCAACCGCGGCCCATTTTCAGCTTCCTTGCAGAGGGGAGGAGGTTGTTCCCCAGGACTGCACGGTACATGGCTCCATCCATCTTTCCACTGATGCGGTGAAGTAGCCCTGTGCCCTTGGCAGAGAAACACCCCCAAAACATAATGTTTCCACCTCCATGCTTGACGGTGGGCACAGTGTTCCTGGGGTCATAGGCAGCATTTTTCTTCCTCCACACACGACGGGTAGAGTTCAGGCCAAATAGTTCAATTTTGGTCTCGTCTGACCACAGAACCTTCTCCCAATCACTTTGTGCATCTTTGAGGTGATCATTGGCATACTTTAGGCGGGCCTCCACATGTGCCTTCTTCAGCAGGGGTACCTTTCGGGCACTGCAGGATTTTAATCCATTGCGGCGCAAGGTGTTGCCAATTGTTTTCCTGGTGACTGTGGTCCCAGCTGCCTTGAGGTCATTCACCAACTCCCTCTGTGTGGTTGCAGGACGATTTATCACAGTTCTCATGATCCTTGCCACCCCACGAGGTGAAATCTTCTGTGTAGCACCAGACCGAGGTCTATTGATGGTCATGTTAAACTTCTTAAATTTTCTCACAGTTGCACCAATAGTTGTTACTTTAATACCTAGCATCTTGCTAATGTTTTTGTAGCCAATACCAGATTTGTGCAGGTCAACAATCCTGTCTCTGAGGTCCTGAGAGAGTTCTTTGGTCTTACCCATGTTGGAGGGTTTGGAATCTGTCTGATTGTCTGATTCTGTGAACAGGTGCCTTTTATACAAGTGATTAGTTAGAACAGGTGTCTTCAATTCAGGTAACAGGTTGATTGGGAGTGTCTAACTGGTCTGTGAAAGCCAGAACTCCTAATGCATACTAGGGGATCAAATACTTATTTCCCCCAATGAAATGCAAATAAATTAAAATAAATTATTTTAAGTTATTTTCTGGATTTTCTTTTTGATATTCTGTCTCTCCATGTTAGAATACATCTACCATTAAAAGTATAGAATGATCATGTCCTTATTAGTGGGCAAACCAACAAAATCAGCAAGGGGTCAAATACTTTTTACTCTCACTGTATATATATATATATATATATATATTAAAAAAATACTGGTTTCATGCCCTGGCTTTGAACTAGAAGGGATAATGGACCACGTGGTGTTTAAATATCGAGGCAGTATGCGGCCATGACCCAAAGTGATACCTAAATACATTTTCAGTCAGATGATTTTTTATTGCTTTAACCCCTGAGGCTACAATATTGCACTTAATGCATCTTAATCTCAGGGGCGTGGGTATACCCTTTTTACAGTGACACGTGCTCCAGTAAAAACCTGATGTCCATCTCTGTTGAGTTGACCATGGAGTAAAACTGAGATGGGTTTTACATGATGACAGTTGGCATAAGTAACAGTTAACCATGTGTATATCTACTTTCACTCATGTACAGAATCAGCTAGGATTGATGCTAGGTGAAACATTTTAAAATTATCCTTGAAACAGTGCAATGTCCCAGTATAAGTAAAAACCCAATCATATCCAAATCCAAAATAATCATATCCAAATCATAGGAAGCTATAAACTGACCCAAAAACAGCAGTTGCATTTACATCCATTATCTTTAAAGCTGCTATACCAATGCCACTGCCCCTCACACCACACTGCTTCAACTGGGATAGCAGTGGACATATAGATGGCTGCTGTTTTTGCATTTCAGCTCTACATTTAATATTATTCCAGCAGCTTTAATGGTCTCTGTCCTCCTGGGTGAGGCCCACTTTTATTGTTGTACCTCTTTACAGACATCCATTACACATTGTGAAGAGGACAACATTTCTGGGCGTTCACAACAGAAAGACTCACAAGCTTCACAGTGTCCTTGCATTGTGCATACAGCTCACACCCTCCGTTTCAGCTATTCTGACCATATTCTACAAAGTGACGATTCAGAGCATACTAAGGCCTTTCAATGGATTGTGTAGAGCATTTCTCGGGGGCACCCTGGGGTGCCATCTCCCCAGGGTTGCCGCCCCCAGGGGTGACGCGAAAATGATGGGCCTGTTAGGGTAATGGATATTTGAGCTAACAAAATTGAAATAAATTAATGCATAATTTTGGAATCATTCTTTTAGGTGTATCACACACTTAAGTAAACTGAGGCCACACATTAGAGAAAATGGTTCAGACATTGTTTTCACAATCAGTGTTTCATATGAGGTAGGCTTACGTAAATAGTTTTATTTACAGTGAGTGCTATCATGTGAGTTTTCATAGCATTGTGTGGATGTTAATTAGCCAGAAGCGTGGATACATTTTTGAAAGGAAAAGCTCCAGAGGATTGGGGTGCCTTGAGATTTTTCATTCATATAAAGGGTGCCACAACTGAAAAAAGGTTGAGAAACACTGGTGTAGAGTACACACTCATCTTCAAGATGCCACTACTCAGAAGTTCCCACAGCATAACAGCATGTGACATCAGGATGGGGAAACAATTCGAATGGACTTATGATCAACAGTAAAAGATAAAAAACAGCACATTCCACTTTGAAGCACACCCACTTTTCTCTGTTGCAATTTAGAGCATTATGAATCTATTATTTTCCTCACTCTAAACTTTGTTTATATGTAATGTACAGCAAAATTCTCAAGTTAGAGCTCTGTGAGTTTTTGTCTTACGCATACACTGTTTCTTTTCACAAAACAGCCCACTTCATAACTACTTTGGCTTGAAGGATATCCTAACAGACCAAATCAATACTAGAGCCAAACATTGCTGTGTGCTGAGCCCCTTCTGTACTTCTGCACCATTTCACAACAAAAACACATATACAACTTGAATATAATTGAGAACAAGAAGTCTGCTTGTAGGGTGAAGTCGTAAAAATCTGGAGTATGTACAAGGGGGAAGTTTCCCCTGCTAGATGTTGTTTATTTTTGCTGTCACCACAACATTGAATTCTACAAGGTCTATGGTCACATCCACAATGGATTGAACTTCAAACTTATGCACTTCTGTGTACCTCAGATGTGGTGCAAATGTGAAAGTATATTAGTGACTTAAGTGTGGATTAGTTGGGTGTAAAATGGCCTGTTTAGTTGATTCAATCATAGAGCCACAACTAAGAAGTATAACGACAAGTATAGTCTTACCCAATCAGTGCCACCAGCTGCATCAATGGGTTTGGGAAGATCCTCTTCTCCACAGAAAGAACAGAACTCTGCCTTTGAAACTTAAAACAATACATGTCCATTAATGTTTAGGTTATGGGTTAACGTGGGTGAATATTAAAGTGCTAAAAATGTTATTTTAATATTAGAAATATTACCTGATCTCTGGAGGATTTCCTGGGCCATCGCTCTTCTCAGGTTTCGAATAGATTTCTGTGATGATGGAATCCTGAAGCTCTTTGGAATGTTGGGGAATTCCTTCATCACCATCCTGGCCATCTGTATAGATCAAAATTATTGCTGATGATCTACAGCAGAGATATTCGAGACAACATCCATAAGCATTAAATAATCACCTCCATCACAAACACCCCACAGCTTGTGCCATCTTTCTGACAGTTGTGTGAAATTGTGCCAGGCTGCCACTTGACGTTGACCCAGTCCTCCTTGCGGCACATCTTTAAATACTCTCTGTAGATCAGTGGTTCTCAACCTTTTTTGAACAAATGCCCCCCTGACCATTCCATGATCCTCGTACCACCCCCCCTTACAAAGAAAACCCCAAAAAACTACAGGGTGCTGGTGCTTTAAGTGTTCTTGTAGTAAACAGTGTGTTAAGACTGGAGGACTTCAACTGACATTGGGTTTTATGATAGAGAAGCCATTGTTTTGCTTTAAAATCTCTGTTTTTATTGGATTGGAGCTGTATTTATGCCCCCAACAACTTGATGTGCTGCTGAGCAAATCTGACCATTTTACAGGAAATTAAAGCATTGATTTTAAACATTGCCTCCAAAATGTATGTTTTTGAGACATATAATAGGTCATGTTTGTACATTACTTAACTAGAGAAACTGGTAAACAACATGGAAATGTTATTTTAGTTGTAATGCGATATAAAACATTAAATAGTGTTGTTAAAAAACAAAAAGACGGACGATGGTAAACAGAGAAGAGGCCGGTACAACGAAGGAGGTTTCACCTATGTGTCTGGATTTATTCAACAATTACAAATTACAACACCTGATCAAATGAGCACAGAGTGTGAGTGGCACTTAGCCGTTTAGTACCAAAAGTTCCCAAGAGAACTGAGACACCTCTGCATAGAGCCTGTTTCCGGATAAGCGCACTGAGGGGAGGACAGGTCCTTCTTCTTATAATCAGCGGTTCGTCCAGCCGGTGTCAACACCCCCTCCCCTCAGCTAGTTTCAATCATAAGGTGTCTGTTCCCCATTGGTACTCCAGATAAAGGTCATCGGGGTGAGGTCTTTATTGCAGGGTTTTCCTGCTGTCTGGTTTCAGTTCCTAGCTTTCCGGGGTGAGGTCAAGTTCAGTACCATGTACTTTGTCCGCTACGTGTGTGCTACCTGTGTCAGTCATTAAAGACATGTACTTTGTCTGCTACATGTACTTTGTCTGTCTGTGCAATTTAACAGTCATCAATGACAGTTCATTTGTCCACTAGGTGTGTGCAGTTTGATAGTCCATTGGTTCGCTTTGTATGCACAGTTTGGGTCATTAAAACAACAATTCTTTCAGGGGGTCAATTTTTCAACAACAATAGGATAGGTTATATAAGATATTAAATAGTCCGCTCGACTTGTAACTCTCACGATTTTAACTCTAAAACGCATTAAAGTATTATTAATTGATTAAATATTTCTTTCTTTCGTAAGTGACCATGGTATAAGCGGGATAATGCCCTTCGAGGTGTCTATTAACGGAAATGAATGGACGACGCGGAGGCGTGAATCGTCCCACGCGGAGGCGTTCGCGAAGTCATTCATTTTGTCGGGCATTATCACTTACTTATACTATACTTTATATTTCGGCTGCAAACCGCAATTCTTTTTTCGTTCTCCGTAACTTTGAAATATCTCCACACTGCCGACATCGTTGTTTATGTTTACCGCGTCACTGCACGTTCTTTCATTGCGTCAGTAAAACGCGCCGCGTCACTGCACGTTGTTTGCTTGCGTCATTAAAACGCGGCGCTAATATTTAATATATATATATTCGGCCTTGCTTTCCACTCGTTCCACCGAATACCGAATATGGTATTTTTTTGCAATATTCGGCCGAATATATTCGGTTACCGAATATTCGGTGCATCCCTCTTTGATTGTAATGTTGTGTGTGATTAAACGTGGTTACATTATCGTGCTTGTGTACATTTTCATTGGTTATTTAGGTTTTAGCCCGCGAAGATGAGGTGACAGCTGTCAAAAGTAGCGTTTGGGTTTCCCGGGTTTCGCTGCTGCTGTGGTGGATTTGTTTGGGCGTTACTATGGAGACCGTTCCTGCTCGGCTTGTCCGATCATGATCAGGGAGTAGAGGGGAGATGTCCAGGGCGACGTCGCGGTTTACTCCCTTTTACCCAGCAGTGGAAGCAGCAGACTTGGGTTCTTGGTCTCAGACAGCAGCTTTATTTTTAGTTGGGAAACCATGAAAGTTTAAAATGTAGAGTTCAAATGAACTTTGTACAAGCCAAATTGTGGCGCCCCCATTTGTGCCTGAGTGCCCCCATACCAGCCCTCACGCGTCCAGCGCCCCCCAAAATGTTTATAACGCCCCCGTTGAGAAACCATGCTGTAGATGATAAGAGAAAAAATAATAATTTATTTCACATTTACAACACATCTGTTTATTATTAAAGGTGCTTTTGTTACCTATTTATATCTTGCATTTCATAAGCATTTATTTACCCAAATCTGTGGGCGGCTTCTCTTGACTCGTCCAATTCACTTGAGCCTTGCATGGGGTCAACCACATAAATGTGGTTTGAAGGGGCATGAAGATACTATGTACAGAGTAACAAAAATAATATTAAAAAAATATTCGGGGAATATACATGTGTAATTAATGTATATTTTTTCAGACTGTTGATTTTAGCAATTGAAATATACAAACCATGTGCTCCATTTGAAGAATGCAAAGGTTCATAAACACCATAAGTATGTGTGAAGCAAAACTTACCACAAATTTCCAGTGGACATTAGCCTAGAACTCTAGACACCCCCTAGCGGCAGCAAATTTATTTGGCAGCTAGGTAGGTCTAGCACGGCTCCGTCGGCTTTTTGGTGCTGGAAACACAAAGTATGTCAGACCAATCACAGCGTGAGGGGCGGAGTCGGAAGCCGGGATACCATGACGACAGAGTTGCGACGGTTCCGTGTTAGAGGTAAACAATGGCTGCTGCTGCTGGTGAACGGCTGTCTTTCGAGTCGGCTTTGGCCGCGACTCTTCAAGACTTGAAGTTAACATTTTATTTGAGAAAAGAACAAAGAACGGCACTATAGTCTTTTGTTGTTAAAAACAAAAAGACGGACGATGGTAAAGAGAGAAAAGGCCAGTACAACGAAGGAGGTTTCACCTATGTGTCTGGATTTATTTAACAATTTAGTAGAATTACAAAGTACACCATCTGATCAAAATGAGCACAGAGTGTGAGTGGCACTTAGCCGTTTGGTACCAAAAGTTCAAAAGAGAACTGAGACACCTCTGCACAGAGCCTGTCTCCGGGAAAGTGCGCGGGGGGGGGGACAGGGCCTTCTTATAGACAGGGGTCCACCCAGCCAGATTCAAGCCCCCCTCCCCCGGCTGGTTTCTGTCATGAGATGTACTGTATGTTCCCCATTGGCCCTCCAGAGAGTGGCCGTGGGAGTAGTTCCTTATGGCGAGGGTGCCGTTATCTTAAGCGCCGTCATATCTCAGTTCTTGGTTTCTCGGGGTGATATAGAGTTCAGTGACAGTCTGGCCTCGGTCCTGGGTTATCCAGGGTGAGGTATAGGTCAGCGACAGTTCTCAGTTCATTGTTTAGCTTTCGGATCCATAGTCTAACAGTTAGTTTGTACACATTGTGTGCACAGTTTAGGTTGGCAACCAACAGCCGTTCAGGGGTCAGGGGTCAATCAGCAATAAACATCTGTTTACTTTGGGAGTACAGTCTGGGTTATCAAAACAGCAGAGTACAGTCTGGGTCATCAACACAACAACACTTTCCTCGAAAATAAATATGTATTCAGAGTTTTGATTAATTACGTAGTCAGAGCGACGGCTCTGACTACGTCACCTTCTTCGTTGCTCTGATTGGTTGTAGCGCTATCCTATTGCGTGCAGAGGGAACTTGAAAGACAACCGTTTATCCCGCCCACACTGCCAATGGAGCTGAGCCAGACCTTACATCTTTCTGATGTGGGTCTGGCTTGCCAGGCTAAGTGGACATTACTGTCATTAACAAATCCAATGATGCCATCATAGACATCAAATTTGACCTGACAAAATATGGAGGAGAATAGAAAAATATACATTTCCTGTATTAAATATAAGACAAAATAAAGATTCCTTGTACACATATTATTGAAATACATTTTAGGTCTTCAATAGGAATTTAAGGGATCAAATCCAAAAAAGTTAGACTGTGATAATACAAAATGACATGTAAATACAATTCCAACTATTCAGTCTCCAATCTGAAGTCTGTAGGCGTGAGTTCAATACAACAGCAATTTAATAGGAATGCAATACATGGCAACATTGTGCTGACCTGTTTTAACCCTTGCCTGGCCACCTGTTCTCTTGTGCCATGTAAAATAACACCCATGGTGTAGTGACTCATTGGGTAAAGTCGGCCCATTGTGCTTGTGGAATTTAGGGTGGCTCCGATGAAACATTCTATCACCTTTTTTGAAGGGTACATAAAAAAATTATAATTTCAAGCAATGTTTCAAAGTCTTAAGTTAAGTCCTTTTTACTTTGTAAACTAGATTTGCAGTGTCAATGTATGCCACACTCATGAAGAAACAAGTTTGCAACATTTCCACAGGCATTGAAGCAATACAATGTGGCAATGTGAAGCAACAATGTGGCATATAATTTCATAATTTCATTAAAACATTAGGGTATGACATTTTCCATGAAAGACTTGCCTCGCCCATGACAAGGTCATCATGCCTCAAAGTTTGGAATTCTCGATGCCGGAGGATGTAATTGTGGACAGCATGTTTAATAACAGCCACAACAACTTCAGTTGCTTGACATGTCCAAAGGGCATCAACCTACAATCAAGAAAACAAATCACATAGCACAACATTCATCAGTGAAAATTACATTAGTACACATGCTATTGTTTTGGTATTGAAATCTGTAATTTAAACTAGGCCAATCCACTTAGTATTTATGAGTAGCATTCAGCCTACATGAAATACGTACTGTTTTGACATTATTAATGTTCATGAAGATTTCAGCATAATAAACAATAAATACCTCATTGTCAGCTATAGACCCTTCACTTTCTGGGGCCTTCAGAGCTGATTTGTCAGGCACAGATCCCTGCTTTGGAAGGCTACTCTTCCCTTTGTTCTTCCCTTTCAATTTGTCTGACACAGACCCTTTCCTTGGGAGGGGAGTTTCCCCATCTTTCTGGGCTGATCTTTTTTTCTTTGGAGCTGGTGCTGTGTGAGGATCTGAAAAATATTTGGACTTGGTAGCCTTTTTTCCTTCTCTTTTTGCCCAAGCCTCTTGGGACAAGCTGATGTCCTTCGATGGCACAAGCTCTGAGAGCAATTCTTCGGAGCGGTTGTGGGCCAGGATATGCTCTCTATATCGTCCCTGCAGGGAGCGGTACATTTTTCTGACAAAGGCTCCTGGCCTCAGCCGCCTCTGCTTAATCAGAATTCCATGTTTGACTATTTCAAACCATCTTTCTACATGGCTGTTGGTCTCCCTTGTCTTACCAGGCCCGAAATCATACTCCTCCCTGTCCACTGCATATCTCCTTAAATCCCCTAAAAGGAGTCCACTCCAAAGATGGATGATGCCAATGTAGTGGCCAAAGAGAACATGTATGATCCCTGGACACTAGTATTTGTTTTCCTCAAGATCTGTCTCCTTTGTTTTTGTTTCCCTTTTAGTGACTTCTGCTTTGACCTCTTTTAAAGACCTTTCTGAACTCGACAGTGAATGGAGAGCTACCAAGAATGGTCTTTGCAGATCCCTCTTCGTCGTCTTCCTCCACTTGGCTGATGGGCCGGTCTTCAGTAGCAGTGTCAAGCAAATCGAGAAGCTTTTTTTGGTTATGAGGTCCTGCAGGGCCTTGACCTCATTCTGTATGGTCACTTTGTACTTGGCCATTAGCACTGTGCAGAGTGACCTGAAGAGTTTGAGGGCTGTGACCAATGAGGTTGAGTTTTGCAACCTTGCAAAAGCAAAGACCACAAACTCCTTCAACCCTCTGTCATTGGTCTTTTTGGCCACAAGTTGGCTGACTGCCTTAAGCACATGTGCCGCACATAAGTGCATCACAGTAAATGACTTGATGTCACGCCACACCTTCTTTTCATCAATGATGTGAAATGCCTTTCCAAGTAACTTGTGATGCTCTCCTTATTAAAGGCTAGCAGTGCACTCTGTATAAGGGCCCAACTGTAATCTGTCTCCAGTTGATGGATCCTTTTTTTGGTATTTTGGAGGAGGATTCTGTGAAATTTCATTAACCAATATGAAATAGCCGGAATGGAGTGATCATTTGTGAGCATTTCCGAGACTGGCAGTGGGGGTGCATATTTGCCACTACCAGGGAGGGTGAGGGCATAGTAAAACACCCTCTTCTCCTGACCAGGCACTTTGCACACAACATTGCCTGTCGCATCCAGATGCAAAGTCAGGGGCGCCCTCCTCCTAAGGTGTTGCACAAGTATGTTGATGCCCGCCTCCGTATACAGGTGCACACCAAAGGGATTTACCTGGTAGTGCTGTATGTATCTGGGAATTTTTCTGAAATTGTAGTCACACTCCATGATTATGTTTTGTGTCATATGCATCTCTATGAACATGTCATCATGGAGCCTTTCCTTATTGCTCATTTCATACTGAATCATTCTCAGGACATCCTTTGACAGGCATCTTGTCAGGTTACCTGAGGCCAACTCTTCTATGGGTGCTTTTCGGAGTTTACTGTAAAAGTAGTTTGTCATTCCTTTCCTCAGAGCCCTCGCAATTCTTCCCCTTTTCGGTTGTGCAGCTGGCCGAAACTTTTTTTCAGTTTTTCTGTTTGATTTGTCCAATCCGATTTACATTTATTTTTACTACACTGCCTTCTTCAGGTTCCCTTTTTTTGGTGAAACAATATTTGGCCTTGCATGAGGGGAAGGTACACACCGCTGTGATGTTTAAATATGGACAATTAACCTTTCGTCTGAAGGGAGCTTTTACATGCTGGCTCTTGAAAGAAAGGGTACAGCATGGGTTTTGTTTGCGAAAACAATTATATAGGACATGAGTCCATGGCTTCTGTAGTGGCAATCCTTTGATTGCCAGCTTCTTGTGAGGTGGGGTTAGTGCTTTGTTCAACGCATCCGTGTAAAAACGAGGGAGTCCGATGTGAAATATCAACAAAAATAGGCGATTTATTTTGAACTCAGGAATAAGCGAGAAACTTGACAGGGTAAATAATAATGGCAGCAGACGAGCGAGTAAAAAATGATAGACAGCGGAGTGGTTGAAAAACTGTTGGCTTCCTAGCCCCATACCTGCCTGCTCTTAGCTGCCACGCCCCCTTTATACACCTGTGGCTCATTCACAGATTGCCAGTGGCCACACCCGAATCAAAAACCATACATAATCAATCACAACTACTCAGTTAAGCACAAATTATATTAAAGGGCTCCTACACGCCAGCCCCTAATTGCCTTAGCATGGAGCGTGCAATTACCTTAACTTAACCAATGGAGCCTATAGAAGGAAAAAAAACTGTACGGGACATGTCCAACTTCTTAGCAGTCCTGTACTGTACTGGGTATAAACATGTAATTACACATGATCAGCCTGTCCTGCATTTTTTGCATCACTTTAGTCTCTATTGCTCAAGGAAAAACAAGCAGCAAACACATACTTGTGAACTTAAAGCTGGTCACACTTTCAATGCTAATGTCCACATGCTTTAAACAATAATTTGCGCTGATTGCGCTGTCCGTCTCCTTTTGAAGTGTCCATCAGTGTCAAGTGCAACATCAGTGTAGATGTGCAGGCCAGAGGTTACCAGCACATAGCCTGGATATGTTGCATGTGGATGTGTTGCATGTGGATGTGTTGCATGTGTGCTTCAGCAATCAGCCTCCAGGAGGAGGCAAAGTCTGCTGATGGGTCTCTTGGTCTTTACCAGGACCTGTCGTACAAGGCCTTTAGTGTCCTGAACAGTGTTCAAGACTCTTCCCATCGCCCAAGAATTTCGAGGTGCATTCTCCTCCATGAGGAGAACGAGGTCTCCAGGATTCAGGTTTCTCATTTTCTTGTTCCATTTTTGTCGCTCTTGAAGAAGAGGCAAGTACTCTCTCATCCATCTTCTCCAAAAAGGATCGGCAACATACTGAACTTGTTTCCAGCGTCTTCTTGAGTACTGGTCCTCTTTCTTAAAGAGTCCTGGTGGGTACAGTGGCTTACACTTGAGTAGTAACAGATGGTTTGGTGTAAGGGCTTCCAAGTCGCTTGGGTGATCTGAGACTGGAGTGAGAGGGCGGCTGTTCAGAATAGCCTCTACTTCACAAAAGGCTGTACAGAGAGATTCATCTGTCAGCACTTGTTCCTTGAGCAGACACTGTAGGATGTTCTTAATGGAACGTATGAGACGTTCCCACACGCCCCCATGGTGGGCTCCAAGTGGGGGATTGAACACCCACCTGATGTCTTGCTTTCGGAGGGCCGAATGGATCTTGCTTTGGTCTAGGTCTTTTAATGCTGCTCTGAGCTCACAATTGGCACCTATGAAATTGGTGCCATTGTCCGACCTCATTTCGGCAACCGGCCCTCTCCGGCAGACGAAACGGCGTAGGGCGTTGATACAGGAGTCTGTATCTAGAGACTCGGCCACTTCCAGATGGACGGCGCGACTGGTGAGACAGAACGCCATACCTCTTTGCTTGGCCTCGCCCCCTTTTCACCAGGATAGGGCCGAAGTAATCCACACCTACGTGGGAAAAGGGGGGGTGGTCTGAACTCACTCATTCCTTTGGAAGATCAGACATTTTCTGTTCTGTGACCTTTGCATGCAGCCGGCGACAGGTGATACACCCTTTGAGCATCTTCCTTGTCATTGCGTTGGCATGTGGTATCCAGTATTTCTTGTGGAGCTTTGACAACGTATGGTTTCTGCCACCATGTCCAACCTGCTCATGCATATGGCGTAGCAAAAGCACCGACACATGACCATTCTTGGGGAGGATGGCAGGGTACTTCTCTTCATCTGGCATAGATGTTCTGCGCAGCCGGCCACCCACTCTCAAGATTCCACCGACCATACGTGGGTCGAGCTTGTAGATCGAACTTGCTCTTCCAACATTGTCCTTGCCTTTCTCCAGGGCTGCTATCTCCTCTGAGAAATGCTGTTTATGTTCGAAGCGCAGGACTGCCTTCTCAGCTTCTGCCATGTCTTCCACTGACAGAGGTTGGCGACCAAGATTGGCTCTTACCTTGTGCATGAGGACATCGATAGCCTTGGCATTCATGGCTTGTCCACAGTGAGTTTCATTGAGTTTTCTACGGGCTGTACTCAAGCTTTTCAGTGCAGATTTCAGCTTAAGGATCCAGGCGACACTTCTCTGTAGCTTGGTCCAGCTGGAAAAATATCCAATGAACTTTATCAAGGGATTCTCCTCTGGCATGATGGTGCTACAGACAATGAGGTCCTTCTTTACCTCAGGATCATCAGGAGGCAAAGCCTTTGTCAGAGTGTCTTTTGGCCATTGGGATTCTGGACCACTGAGGAACAATGGTCCCTTTATCCATCTCTCTGCAGCCAAGAATGCAACTGGCCTTAGGCCGCGGGAAGCGTGGTCAGCAGGGTTCAGCTTTGAGCTGATGTATCGCCACTGTGATGGCTGTGTCAAGCTGTTGATGATCGAGACCCTGTTGGCGACGAAGATTTTGAATCTTGCACTGCGATTGGAGAGGTATTTCAGGACAGCTTGGCTGTCGGACCAGAATATGGATTCCACCATGTCAACCTGCAGCTCTTCCTTTAGTAGTCTGTCCAATCTTGCAGCCACAGTAGCTGCCACCAGTTCGAGTCTGGGAATGGTCGTATGTTTCAGTGGAGCTACACGTGCTTTCCCCATCAGAAATGTCACATGCACGTTGTCACTGTAGTCCACCAACCTCAGATATGAGACACTTCCATATCCAATCTCTGAAGCAGCACAGAAGTGATGCATCTGAGCGCTCTTGATGTTTCCAAATCCTTCTGGGATCAGACTTCTTTTCACTTGGAAGGCATAGAGTTCAGGTAACTCATTCAACCATTTTTGCCACTGCTCAGCATGGGACGTTGGGATGCTGGCATCCCATCCACATTTAGTCCGACATAGGTCTTGGAGTACTTGTTTAGCGATGAGAATGACTGGTGATAAGAAGCCAAGGGGGTCGTAAACTGAGCTTACAACCGACAGGATGCCTCTCCTGGGCCCAGTATTTCAAAAGTGATCTGACAGGATTATCCTGGTCGGATTGGATTAAATCTAGATCTGATCTGAAAACTGGGTATTTCAACACAGATCCAGATAATCCTGATCCTGAAGATCAGGATTCTGCTTTGGTAATCCAATCCTCCCTTGAATCCAGATTAAAGGCTGGATTGGGGTATTTCAAAAGTTAAGGCAGATCTCTGGATCAACTTGATACCAAAATTTCAGGATCATTTGGATCCCACCTCAGAGGTGGATTTCACTTGGATTAAATAATTTAGATTAAGCCTCAGCTCCACTTCTCCTAGATATTGTTACTCAAGATGTTCATTACACTTAATCTAAAGTGTTAGTGTTTTACTTTTAACAAATACTAAATATTAAAAACATGTATATTTAAAAATAATAAAGAAGGCTAATTGTAAGAAATGTAAAGTATAGTAAAATATTTTACCTCACTTTCTGAAACGGCTGTAATTAAGAGTAACAATTAATTACAGACCTATTTCTCAAATTCTAGTTTCAAACATTGTAACTTGCATGTACCAAAACATCAGAGAAAGACAACAGGAATGCAGGGTCCAAACAAACTTTAATTCCAACAAAACAGTCATTTCAAATAATGTGGCCACTAACTAAAACAGGACCTAACCCAGCTCAGAGGGCAGAAGTGAGCTGCTTTTCTAACAGCTTTATTTTCAGTTCTGTTTCTTTGCGTCAGCTTTATTTGTTCATTGGCCTGTTCAATTTGTTTGACTGCCCTCTCGGTCTCCATTTTGAGGAGCTTTTGATAAGCATCCTCATCACCGGCATGCCTCTTCCGTCTCCGACACTCTGACCCACGAACCTCTTGTGGTGGATCGGGTGGAACAATGCTGTTGCTGGTTGAAGGTTCACCCTCTGAGCCTCCACAGGTGTGAGGAACACACATTCAGACGAGAGGTTGAGTGGCTCGTCAGCTGGCTCCCCAACACTGGATAAACTATGACGTGTGCACTTGCATTTTTTCAGTGTCAGTTTATATCATGCTGCACATTGAAGCACTTTCAAGGTATATTTTCATGCTTCTGACTAAATGAAGACACATTTGACTTCAGTCAGAAGCTTAAAAATGCACTTTTAAAATGTTTGGAAATGGCTTGAATGTGATTTTAAAACCTGCAGCAATGTATTTCAGTGTTTGTGTACAAACTGATTATTTTACTTAATCACACTGCAAAAAAAGCCCTTCTAGAAATGAGCCTAATATTCCTAAATCGAGCCAAATTATCTTGTATTGAGCAAAAAAATCTGCCAATGGGGTAAGCAAAATCTACTAGGTTAGAATTCTTAAAACTAGCAAAAAAGTCTAGCCACTGGAAAATCATAATGTGACATAAAACTAGACAAAAAGGCTAGAATTTGAGCAAACTGAGCTTATTACAAGCAATACAATCATATTTATTTAAGACAAAGTAACTTAAAATTAGAAATTTAGTCTCTTAATTAGCTGACTGTTAGAATGTATGTCTTGAAATAAGATTAACAAGTAGCCAAAATATTCTTAAAATAAGCATTTTATTATATTAATTGAGCTGACTTTAAGAATTAATACCTTGAAATTATTTTAATAACTAGCCAAAAAAGTTTAAATCAAGACACAATATCTTAAAACAGCACAACAAAAATAAGCTAATTTGTCTCAAATGAAAGCCCCAGAAGCATCTTGTTTTTAACATTTCTTTCTTTATTATGTGAACCAGCATGGAAAAATCAGAGTACATCTAGCAGGTACCATGTTTTGACATCGTAAATGTTTTGAAGATATGCAGCTATTCAAGCAATATAAAAAATAAAACAATAAAAACACAACTAAACACTGCAGCTGCTGGTTTGAATATCTAAACAAACATGTCTTTTACAGGTCTCTCAAACAGAAAAAAAAAAAAAATCTCTAACTTCAGAAAACACATGGCCAAAATGGGCCTGACTCTCAAACTCTTTTATCAATAGCTCACTCAATGAAGGACCTCCACTCGGCAATGGCTTTTTTGTAGGAAGCAGTTAAATCTCGGTCATGGAGGGAGTCCTGGAGAACCTCAGTTTGCAATACTGAGAGCAGTGTGGAAATGAACTTTGGATAAGTGAGGTGCAGGCAATAGTAATACCCCAAGAGGTAGAGCAGGCCTTCATGAAACTTCTTTCTGTCAAAGGTGGTCACTGGTGTGTTTCCAATGGCGATCATGCAGTTATCCTCACAGACGAGCAAAACTGGACAGGACAGGGGTTGCTGGCGCAAGTATGCATCAGGGTCTTCTGAAGCCTAGATGACAGAAGCGTAAGTTTAGGAAATCACAAGAAACAAAAACCTTGTCCTGGACTGGGATTCTTCCAACGAAAAACACAACAATTAGGTCACTGACAACACATAAATGACAGAGGCTTACCACAAAATAGAACTGAAAAAATAAATACTTTAAGTCTCACCGTAAGGACATGGAAAACAGCCTCGCTGCTTGCGCCCAGCCTCTTAGGTAGCGTAGTGCTGGATGGGAAGAGCAGTGGCAGGGCTCTGAACACAGCAGTGGCATGTTCCACTATTTTGAAAGAAAGCACAACACAAGGCAGTAGGAGTAACCACTCATCATGAGATCTCAAAATATAAACTTGGACAAGTCAAGGTATAGAGTGACCTCACCTCCATCCAACGTTTTAGGGGGTTTCATCACTTTTTTCATAACCCCATAAAATTGGACCTTTGAATAAAAGTCGTCCCATCTATTTCTCATCTCTGAGACGTAGTTGGCATTGTTTGGCTGTATTATCCTTTGCAACTCATCTAGGACCTGAAAGACATTCAAAAACATGTGTAAATTATTTCCACTACCAGTCCATCCAACAGGTTGATGACTGATGTCTCTTCAATTAAAACCTAATGGTTAAAGGCCCTTAATGACCCCAAATCATGTACTGAAAGCTACAAAAAGGTAGTTACTGGTTACGAGGGGATTTACTTACATGATCCAAGTCTTTGAAACAAGAATATGCCTCCAGAATCTTGATGGGTCGGTCTTGCTCTTTGATAGTGTCAGAGGTTATAAAGCGTCTTCTTGACTCAAACTCCAAGTTCAGCAGATGGGTTACTGAAGCTTTGTTTGGCTTCTTGGACCGGCAAATCTCTTGCAGCGTCTTGTAGTGCCTTGCCTGGCTTTTCTGGCTGTCCAAGACATCACCCAAACCACCTACATGAATAATATATTTTTTTAAAAGGGTTAGAGGTGTACAAAAATATTAGGTGTCCCCCTTTTTTTCTTCATACATTATTGCATTGTTCGAATACTAACATCCCTGGACTTAAACTTTTGCAAGGCCACTTACCCATGGTCTGTTTTCTTTTGTTTGAAAATTGAGCATAGCAATCTCTCCCACACATCTCAACTTGACAACTTGAGACTAGCTGCTACTTCCCACAAAAACTTGTGTAAACAAAGTGTATTTGATACATACCTTCATCACTGCTATCCAGGGGTTGCATCGGGGTGCTGGCTCTGACTGGGGACCGCTCAAGAATGACCGTAGAAGCACTTGAATCCCCGTCATAGTCACTTGTAGTCAATTCCCCGACATCACGACGTTGTTTCTTTGCAGGATGAGTGCCCTTCTTGGGGCTTCTAACATTCGATAGCCTCTTCATGAGCTTTTTGGCAACATGCTCCTGCCATAAAAACAGTAAAGATGAAAAGATGATACATGACAATGTTTTCACAATAAAAATAGAAACGCAAGCAGGGAGATGAAAATGCTTACCCAGTCTTTTATCATTGGATAATATTCCACCAATCGCTTTGCCATGGCATTGACCTCTGGTCTGTTGGGGTATCTAGCATCTTCTGTGGTCCTTGCAATTGAGATCATATTACACATAGTGTTTCTAATGAGCCGGCAGAAGAGCTCCTTGGATAAATCCACGGTGTTGTCAGTCCCCAGCCGTTTCTGCTCGAAGGAGCGGTGTTGTCAGTCCCCAGCCGTTTCTGCTCGAAGGAGCGTCGCACCTGTTCAAGTTCACTGTCTGTGTAAACTATGTATTCTGGGCTGGGCACAACCACAAACTTGGAAGTGTTGGGCTCTTCTAGTGAAAGACCACTGCCTCCAGTCGCTGATGGTTGTGGTAGTTCAGCAGCAGTCTCCACCTAAAATACATTCACAATTACACATTACATCGGATAACTTTCCGTCATAAATATATTCCCACACAATCCGTTTTTAGCGCTGTAATAATCATATGGCCCAGCCAAATTGTAAAACCCATACAACATGACACCCCTGTGCAATGACAATAAACTATTATATAACTGCCCACGAAGAACAGAGATTATGCTGAATTTAGTTTAAATATGGATTTACACTATTGTTACACTGTCAAGCCTTTTTTTAACCAAATAATGAGCTTTGGCTAAAATAAATACAATTTTAAAATGAAAATATTTGTAAATTGATGCTGCCACATAGGCCTGTGGATGCACTTAATTATATTGTATCATTATCTTAACTTACCAATTCATCTTTATTCACAACCAGCCATATAGCCCGCCGCCTGTGAACATTTTCAGGACCAGGAAACAGATCCTTGATGTCATCTCGAGTAAGTGAAGGCAGTAACTCTTCTCCAATCTTGGCAGCTATAGAAAAAAAGTTGTTAGTGCCAAGGCACTGAGCTTATCACTGACTTAATTCAGCCTTGTGTCCATAAATCCTATATAATATATTGTAAGTGAATAGGCAACAATAAGAGTAGGTTACAATATATCTAGCAGGTTCCCTCGTTGCACTAGCCTGCTAGTTAGCTATACGGTCCAACTGTCCTGGAAACTTAGCACTAAAGTTTCAGAGTTAGCTAACAGTTAAATAATTTCCTCAGGTAAACTTCATGCACTTTTGCAAAGATAGCATCGAAAAACTAATGTTTGATAATAAAAGGCACAATATTAACCGTAGATACTTGCACAAGGATATTTTGAGATTTACCATGCTAGGTAGTTAACTTCATGGGTTTTAGCACACAACCCGAACTAGCAAGGCAGGTTAGACACATACAATTAAAAATGTTAATGTTAATAAAACAGATAACTGAACCATATGTTAATAAAACAGATAACTGAACCATACAGTATATCGTACCTCTAAGTGTAGCAATTGTAACTTCGTCCAGTTGATCCATTACGGTGGATCGATTCCAAAAACTCTCTGCTTGCAAAAATAACGACTTGCATTTGAAATCCAACTGTCGTCAGCGCGCACTCTTCTCTACATAAAATTGCGCGAACACATTTGGAATATACCATTTTCAGGGTAGGGTCGGTGGTGCGGCCGGCAAGCCAAAATAACTTAGGATTGCCTCTATATTTTTTATTGAATTGAAATTCCTTTAGATAATTTCACTAACTTATAATACATATTAAGCCTATTTATAAAATAATTAATTAATGACTGGTTGCTACTCTTATTAGACCCAGAGTTATGGTCACTTCCCCTTGACGACCTAATGTGATAAACCAACCAGATCGCCCAAAAAAGTACAAGTGATCTAAAGAAAAAAAAAGTTGCCCCGTGTATCATCACCTTAAGAAGTGAAGTGTCATGTCAACAAGCCAGCTAGTTTAACTAGCTAGACTCTACAGCAGGGGTCATCAACTAAATTTGTCCAAGGGCCAGAATTTTTCTCTGCAGACACTGTAAGGGCCAGATGCTCGTGAAAAAAAAAAAACAAGCGCGCGATCGTAACTAGGGATGGGGATCGTTAATATTTATTGATATCGATACCTTTATCGATACTCCTTATCGATCCGAGTCTTTATCGATACCACTATCGATACTTTTCTATTATTTGGTGGAAAGACGACGTGACAATTTGTTTTCAACAGAACTGGTATTGCTTAACAAGTGAGCATACGTTTCTAGCCTTCAATAAACATGGCTAATGTAATAGGCCACTTCGAAATGACATACAACTAACAATAGAAAGAATATATCAGCAGCACCAAATGAAAAATAAGTCATAATGTATATGGGTCACACAAAAGGAAATAAAATATAATCTCATAATTTAACAGGGTTTTTTTTGCAGAAAAATTAACATGTCTGCCTTGTCAGTCATGATCCTCCAGATTTTTAATATACTATACAACTGTATTACTCATGTTTCTCGCCAAAATCTCAATTTCCCTTTTCTTTACGTTACACTTGAACGCATCATGATAACCTAATAGTCGTTTTACTGAGCCAACCTGAACACATCATCACGCAGCACGTCTGAATCTTTATTTACTTTTCAATATAACTAGCTTGTATGCTGCCGATTACAACACGGATTTCACAATTGGATTACTATTTTTAACTAACGGGACAAGCAGGGGTGGACTGGCCGTCGGGCATACCGGGTGAGCCGATGCACATTTTTGGGCCGGTCCAGGACTGTCATAATTAGGGTTTTAATAATCGTATTTAACCGTATAACTGCACACAACTTTATTTAAAAGCAATCAAATGTAAAACATGTGTGTTGGTATTTTGGTGTCCGGTGCGTGTGGATGTGCGGCTCCTCCGGCCGAGCGGTTCATGTTAATAGCGGGGTCCGGGAGGGTTCACCTTCACGGCGTAGTTACGAGGGATGTGCGACTATCGTCTTAAAAAATACTAAAGTGTTTTTTAAAGTTAGAAAGATATTAGATATTCAACCGATATTCACGCTCCGAATTACAGCGATCAGACACGGGGAACTAAAGCCGCGATCACCGGTATGAGTCCCGTGTGTCTAGCGGTGTCTAGCGGTGTCTACCTGCCCCCCCGTCGGTCGTAGGTCCGGGGTGGCTTACGATCGCGCCCCCCCCCGTGACGCGACTCGAGGGACACACAATTACGTTACAGGACCTACGGGAGAAAAAAAAAAAAACGACGAGACTCGATAGTGGTATCGATAAGCCCAAACGTTATTGATTTTCGGGTTTTGAAAAAAGTGGAACCGGGTCCTTGATGGAACCGGGTTTCGATCCCCATCCCTAATCGTAACACACCCCGGATCTACGACCAACAGGGGGGTGGGGGGGATGCGCGCGATCGTAACCCATCCCGGATCTCACATACCCCCTGGAGTGCCTTCAAGTACCCCCATTTGAGAACCACTGCACTAGGCTATTCCTAAATTCAGTATTATTCTGGGGGCCGGATGGAAATCTCTGGCGGGCCGCATTTGGCCCGCGGGCCGCCAGTTGACGTTGACTGCTCTACAGCCATGATTTGGCGCTGTGTAATCTGCTTTGTTTTTGTAGGTCTAACCCTCAAATCTTTATTGAGTCATATAAATTCGGCTCATAGTCGTAGTCCAGATTTCCGTGTTGTTTGTGGAATCGATGGTTGTACCAAAGAATATCGCGTCTACAACTCACTTTGGTATCATATTCGAAGAACCCATTCTGAACACTTTGACAGTGGCAGCAGCAACTTAAGGAGAGAAGGAAGGACAGCAACCTCAAGACTGGACCTCACATCAGCGATGGATCGAAACACGAACGTGTGGGCATATAGGTAAACCACCTGCGTTACTTAAGTCAGCGGTTTTCAATTGGGTAGGCGTGCGTTGCGCATCCATTGGGAGTGCCAAAAGGTCCCCATGGCAAGCGCAGCGTGGCTGGGAAATAGCTTAAGTATAGCCTACGGGGAATGCATGAAGAACAAGCCTGCCAGCCTCTGAGAATGTAGTTTTATTGTATTTGCGATGGTTATTTGTTCTACTGCGTATGGCATGTAGGTAGGGTGACCACCCGTCCCGCGTAGCGCGTGACCGCACAGCGTTTGAAACCCAATTCACGCGTCCCGCGAATTGAGACCTTGTCACGCATAATCAATACTTGATTCTACTCGGTCTCGTAGCCTACATGATGTAGGCTATGAGACCGAGTAGAATCACTGAACATTAAATGCCAGTTTCGCCATCAAAGCCTTCACTACAACTGTGCGTTTCAATGTGTGCAAAAATAAACTGTTAGGCTAGCCTAAGGTCAAACTCACAACATCTATGAAGTGTGGCTTTATTATTGCAGGTATTTGACAGACCCGATTGTAAAGCATATGGATGATTTATTAATCCACATAAAGTAGTCTTTACTTTGGTGCATGAAAGTGCACCAGAGAGAGAGAGAGAGATTATTTTCAGAAATAATGTTTTGCCAATGTGTTTCTTTTTCAAATTGTGACATAAATGCATGATGTCAAAGGCATAGTAGGCTATTGGGCCAATATGATGAGTTGTTGTAGTATTGGATCCAACCCCAGTTATGGGTTTGTTTTAAAATAGATACCTTTTATTATTCCAGTGTAGCAAATATATTTTGATGCACAAAGACTGCCTTTTATGAGTTTGGGCCCCTGCTCTTCTAATATTTGCATGTCCATGAATACAGGCCAACTAATGCAATGGGGGAGAACAGAGAGAGTCCAACAGAGGATGCGGTGGAGAACGCAGAGCAACCAACGGAGGATGCAATGGTGGAAAATGTAGAGCGACTAACGGAGGATGCAACGGTGGAGAACATAGAGCAACCCTGTCCTGATTTTGTCATCCCAGAGCATTTTGGTGCTTTTGACAATTCAGTGTTATTGTACTCTGGCTTTGACAACAACACCCTCACTTCTCCACGGCACTCTACTATGTCCCAGACTTGTGACTGTACCATACAAACAACTTTGAATATACCAGATGTTCCAAGTGATCCTGCAGATGGCCCCTCTGCATCACACCAATCTGAGGTATGCGTATGAATAGTTTTCTGAGCACACAATAACAATCTTTTATAATGCTCCATGTATCTTCTTGTCATTAGATTGTTCTTGTATGTGTGTTGGTCATGGTCAGTAGTTGATATTTTATCTATCTATATACCGCGGTTGGCCCTAATAGCCCCCTGCTCCCCCACAATCAGCCAATACTGCTATTAGAGCAGGTTCATTTCTTCAAACACATTACTTGCTGCACTCCAAGGTTACCGCAAACATGTATGTAAGATATTTTGTTATGTATGTGGCTTGGTAATTCTGAAGAAGAAACACTTGACAATTCATAAAAATTGTAGGAGCAGTGAGTCTTATCCTCTTGGTCTTCAATGCAAATACTACTTGTCACTCCAATCATTAAAGCTCCAAAATCTATCTGCAGCATGAAGTGTAACTCATTGTATGCGGATGTTATTTCTTCAATAAAAATGAAATGACCAAAAAATACACATCTGATGACTGTTTTTTTTTTTTTTAAAGGATGACTCCTGCCAGGACCGTCTGACCAGACAAGCTACTGCTATTGTGTTGACTGCAAGAGAAAGACACCATCTTTCGCAGGTCTGTCCTCATGCAACATTACTATATAATTTATTCTTTGCCTTTGTTGATCATCTGCAATGTCAAATCTGATCATTTGATAATATTTACATTTGTCCATAAACTGTCACAGACTTATTTATCATCATGCTTTATTGCTCTGTCATTCAATTGATACGTTCATTGTTTCCACTGTTTTGTTTTTTTTAATAGTCATTATAATTTATTCATTAATCCTCATTGAAAGGGGGGTGTAATCTCTGTCTCTGTAGAGGGTAGTACAAAACGATTATTTTATATTTCTATTGGACTATTGTAATGATATCTTATTTGTCTTTTTGGGCCTTTTTTTCAGACTGGTGTGAATGAAGTTGTGGCTGCAATGCAACAGTACCAAGCTTTGTTGGTGACCAATTTGAGGAGTCGGCTACAAAGAGTATTCCAACAACACCAGGGAAGTGAGCTTGAAAAGGAGGCTCTGGCGGTATTTGACCAGTTGGAGGATCCGTTTGCCTCTGTTTCAACAACGTACAGGCAGGACTGTGTGATTAAGGACTATTTCCATTTTGTAGAGTCAGAGGAAGTTACTGTTGGGTATACTGCTTGCTTTCTTAAAAAAGGAGCAAAAAGAGTCCTCTCTACCAGACCCAAATGTTTTCAGTATGTTCCTCTGATCAAAAGTCTGGAGCAGTTATTGTCCCATCCAAAAGTCCTGGCAATGATAGATGAGCCACAGAAATACAGAAGTGGGTATTTGTATGACATTACAGATGGTGAATTCATGAAATCACACCCCTTATTTTCTGCCCGACCCTCTGCCTTACAGATAATCCTTTACTCTGACGAAATTGAACTTTGCAACCCGCTTGGGTCTCATGCTTCCAAGAATAAGTTGGTAATGTTTTATTATACACTTGGAAACATTAATCCAAAATATAGATCAAAACTGGCTTCAATTCGAAGCCAGTTTTGACCCATGAGTGGGACAATTTTTTTCCATTGTTTCTTTCCAACAGATATGGTAAATTGTTTCTGGTTTTTGGCAGTTCTCACCCTTCTCTCTTCCCTCATCACCTTCTTCAAGCTTGTCTTCGGCCCCGTCCTCATCATCCACACGTTCGGCCGTATCCTCATCACTCCCACTCACATGTTCAGCCCCATCCTCGACACTCCCTTCTTCAGCCCCATCCTCGACACTCCCTTCTTCAGCCCCATCCTCAACATCAACATCTTCAGCCACATCCTCATCATTCACACCTTCAGCCCCATCCTCGACACTCCCTTCTTCAGCCCCATCCTCGACACTCCTTTCTTCATCCCCATCCTCGACAATCCCTTCTTCAGCCCCATCCTCGACAATCCCTTCTTCAGCCCCATCCTTGACACTCCCTTCTTCAGACCCATCCTCGACACTCCCTTCTTCAGACCCATCCTCAACATCAACACCTTCAGCCCCATCCACAACATCAACATCTTCAGCCACATCCTCATCATTCACACCTTCAGCCCCATCCTCGACACTCCCTTCTTCAGGCCCATCCTCAACATCAACACCTTCAGCCCCATCCTCAACATCAACAACAGCCTACGAGTAGTGAGTGCATAATTACATGACACCACCAATATCACGCTTTAGACACAAGCCAAAAAAAAAAATCGAACCACCGCCCCAATGCCATATAGGCTACTGTCAAATACAGATGCAGGTCAGAAAAAGATAATTTAATACCGTAGAAATTCAAATAATACCCTGGTAGTGTTAATTTCGTTAACGACAACTAAACGAAAATATGTTCGTCAACGCACATTTTTCACCGGACGAAAACTAGACTAGATGAGACTGAAACCCCCATCAATAAACAATAACTCAGTATGCATTTTCGTGGACTAATAAAGACGAGACGAAAATGTACTTCACTAAATAAAGACTGGACTAAAATCTATGGACATTTTAGTTCATGAACAAAGACGAGCCGAAAATGGGGGGGGGGGGGGGGGGGGGGGGGGGGGGGGGGGGGGGGGGGGGGGGGGGGGGGGGGGGGGGGGGGGG